>JAUCMT010000105.1:1473758-1485515 GCA_032357475.1 Enteromius thamalakanensis
ATTCGCGAAAACGATTCTTTGAAAATCATTAACAAAAAATGAAGCATATTTGAAGAGCATGTTAAATTCGTGCGACTCATTTCATTGTGTTTTTCTTCTTTTGCAGTGACATATTTTTGATCGTTTCTTGGAAAGTTGCATTCAGTTTTATAAAGTTTCGTCCATTTTTATTGGCACAGAAATTATTCCATAAAAGTGCCATCAGGCTCCTGTACTATATGTATCTGTCTTTCTGTGCTCTGTTGAGGAATTGTAGGTCATTGTAGGACAATCTTCATTGTAGGATTGTTGAAAAGTGTGTAATCCCATTGTGAGCCATTCGTGTTTCTCCATGTTTTACCTGTGTGTCCCTGTTTGCCTGACCTACGCTACGCTATTGGATTGTTCTGCTGTCTTTGCCTCTGATATTCTTTTTTCGCTGTTCCAAGACCCCTGCTTACTTGTAAATGTCTGCACATGGATCTGAACGCCTCCCGTCTCAGTTTGTAAGGGCAACGTTGTGGCAACATCATGGATCAATAGTTTTGTGCCGATTGGTTGGTGTTATTGTTTCTTTTATTATTATTCATGGGCTGTGAGGACATCTTTAATGCTTTCATTATAAACAGATATACAAGCTCAACAATTGCTAGCAGACATTTAAGATAATAAAGGAAAAAAAAATACCATAATAACAAAGGTATACATATTAACAAAAGTGCTTAAAGTAGACTGTAGACAAGTTAAAACCAATTTGAGGCAGTTGTTGAACTTTTCGTTGGTATAACCGACGAAAAATGGAATGTCATGGTAACTCACAGACAACAGTGGGCTGGCTAACGGTTACTATTTATTTTGTGAAAATTTACTAAAAAACTATTATTATAAAAAGGGGTTTTGCTTCCTTCTAGAGTTCAAAAACTTTGTTTTATACATTAACGGTTTATTTATTAAAAATTGTTAGACTGACCCCAGAAAAGCTCATTCTTCTATCAGACACTTGAACTTTATGTAAAACTGTGCCTCAGTCAAACACGCTGTTCTTTTCAGCAGATAAGATGTCTGAGTCATTATTTTACTCATTAACTCATTACGAAATACAAGTTTCAAAACTCACAAGTTTCAAAATGATTTTTCCTGTCTTGTCAATATTGTTTGCGCGGTGATCAGTTGTGCAGGCGCGCTCTGTCCTTAATCTGACTGGTGAAAATAAACACATCTTTAAAGAATGTTCAACTGGTGTCCGAAGTTTACACATATTAAATAGATTTCTGGTAATCAGAGAGCATTTAAATACACATGTAAATAATGGTAATGAAATCACGTGCATACGACTTCATAGTTACACTGCCAGTAAGTCATGAAATTACTAATATATTAAAAATCGAGTACGAATATAGAACGTTCTTGATTATCTTGTTACGTAAGGAGGAAGGTAATGGAATTACGTGCATATAACGTCGCGGTTGTGTTGCCTATTGGTATGTCATGAAATTACCAAAAATGACCAACATGTTACGGAGAGATAGAGTAAGTGTTTGCAGTATATAATAAAATATTTTTTGTGGTAATACATGGAGATATGCTGTTGTTTTTTTCATATTGATTACTTTATTTATTTGTTTGGCCAGTGTCATTATGAGTATTGGTTATTTTGCTGTTCTAAGCATAGATACGTCTTTGGTTGTAAGACCTTTGAAATAATAGAAACTATTTGAGGGAAGTGATATGGATCTGTAATGCATCCAAAGAGCTGCCTTGAACTACATTCACCATGCGGTTCCTTGAAAGTAATTGCATACCATAGAACATTCGTTAGCCAATCAGATTCAAGCATTCAGTGGCCCCATAGTATAAACTGTAGTATTAAACATTTATTTATTTATTTCTACTTAGTTGTCAAATTAGTTTTGTGCATGACATGTCAATAGTTACAGTGATCATCTCAACTGCACTAAAGATGCCAGAAAATCTCCTGTCTCTTGTCAGAAAATCTGTGTTTTCTTGAAGATGCCACTTGTTTGCAAAACATAGTGACATTTAGACATTTATCCACCTTTTTCCTAAATGCAGAAATAAGCCTATGGGTGAGGCTTCCGATTCATTAGACGCTATAGGTAATTAAAGACAATGCATTAAAATAACATAAGATACCAATTTTTAACATCAAAAGCAAAACTAACTGTTTTGAACAGCTAAAAACAGCTGGATGTGGATGAGACCGGAAGCTATACCCATAGATTTTACAAATGGCGTTGTCGATTGTTACATCATAAAAAGGGTGTCCATGTACTTTTGGGGTTCACTTTACTTAGATATATTCAGCATATTAACTGATAACGTCTTGGTTACATATGTAGCCCTCGTTACCTGAAGAAGGGAACGGAGAAGTTACATCAGTGACGACGAATAGGAATCTCGCTTCGAGATAACCAACCAACCAATCGTAATTTTCATGCGCTGATTAACATCCATCTGCAGTGGATTAAGTGCTCATTAGTTCTTCGCTGAGGAGCAGAGCCGGTGACACGGGCCTCTAGTGGCACAGCCCCAAGGCGACGGGACATGACGTCTTCTTCAGGGAACGATGGTTACTTATGTAACTTAGACATCCTCTTTTCAGTCAGTCACTCTCACGTCATGTTGGTGATCGACAAATAGGGATCCCTACCAAAACACCACAGAAACTGCCCCTTCCAGCGTCGTGTCAGAGTCTCCCAAGCCCCCAGTGTTTGGCCTCTAGGCTGGGACTCTAACCACAGGATACCAGAACTGCACTACCTGAGTAACCGGAGCACTGGGATGTCAAAGAGGACGGACATGTGGAAGTCAGCCTTCCCGTAGGAGGTTTAAGACACATACACATATATCATGAACTTTCAATCCATATGGAATATAGAAGGTGATTGAACCCTCATGGACGGCATGGACGGAGGAACATAGTCTGTTTCTTTTTCACAACCGTGGCATACCTACATGGGGTCCTCAAGGGTACCGCCATCAGGACCGCCGGGGTGCCAGCAGTGGGGCAGTAGGGAGGAACGCAGGGACCTAGCTCCGGCGTCTCGAGGCCGGTCTGCAGCGGGGTTTGAGTGGTCTTTTGTGAAGCCTGAAGCATGTTTTCATACTATTTGTCAGTCACCGACGTGACATCAAAGTGACCAACTGAAAGGAACTTTGAGATCCACAATCCGTCTTCCTTTTCCTGCATTTAACTAATGTAAAGCCTTTTATAGACAAAGGAAACACAACAGAGGGATTCTCTTGAGGAAATGTGCAATATGGCAAAGACCCCTAATATGCATAGCATTATAGAAACACATGCAAATTGCTGAATTGTGTGAATAAACATCAGGGTCAAAAAGAGATCTTTTGGGGAAAATTGTTTTCGGTTTTTTATAAAGCCTCAGTGTCTCTTCATTCAAAATGAAACCATGTGGCCCTGGTCATTTTCACAGGCATTATGTTGCATTAATGATCTAATTTCAATATCAGACGGAAATTTGGAAGATTAATAATAACTGGAGGCAAGTTATGACTCACACTTCTTATTAGGCCACAATGGTTAACCTGCACCGCTTTCCTTTTTTCTCCTTAGCTCAGAAATGTATTACTGACAGGAAAAAGATGGCAACTTTACTTCAGGCTATGCAAAGTTTGCAAAACCCTTTCAATATTATCTACCCAATGTGGTTTATAGATGATTGAATGTATGATTTTTCAAGAATATTCTTACATATCTCTGTTGAAGTCATGCAAACACATTATTCATCGCTGGTTTTGATAAATAAGTCTTTATTTCTGAGGGCAAAAGTAGAACCTGACCAAAAGCGGCACAACAAAAACACATATTTGGTAACAAGGCCTGCAGCACTCGGGAGCTGACATTCATGACATCTGCTGTTATAAATACCATTCGTTTACAAGAGTAGAAAAACTATAGAAATATCACTGTACAAAATGTACACAGCCATTTGTCCTCATTTTTTGCACAATGTGTGATTTTCATTCACAAGGAGGTGAAATGTGTGGGAAAGGAGTTTGGAGCACAGTTTGATTTTGAGATTGAATCATTAATGTATATTAATAATTCTGAATGACAAACATGAAAAAAAAAAAAAAAAAAAAGAAGGCTTCTGTGAAAGTTTGAAGTGCATATTGAGACCCGAAACATTTTGTATGTGTAATGTAAGGTTCTTTTATGATTTCATTTTAGGTTCAGTATGTATATTGTAAATCTGAAATAAATATTACTGCACTTGTGTATTTACAGTATGTGCTAAACAAGCTTAAAGCAAGTACTTCATAGTTCAATGATACTTCTATATACTTACATCATATGCATATTAATTAGAGCTTTAATAAACATTTCTGGCATGGTCACAGACAACATGATCTGCCCACCTCTAATCTGTTAGGTTGGCCTATGCAACTTCTGGTAGGTCGGTCAAACGCTCTATTCCTTTTTAAGTGGGCGGTTCTTGGCCAGACTACAACATTTCTACATTTACAGTTTGTTTTTAAGGACAGGTTCAGCAAAAACGAAAGCTTGCTGAAATGTACTCACCCTCAGGCCTTCCTAGATGTAGATGTAGATGTAGAGTTCGTTTTTTCATGGAAACAGATTTAGTGTATGTAGAATTACATCACTTGCTCACCAATGGATTCTCTGCAGTGAATGGGTGCCATCAGAATGAGAGTCTGAACATCTGATAAAAACATCACAATAATCCAATCCATCAATTACTGTTTGTGAAACAAAAAGCTGTATCTTTGTAAGAAAGAAGTGTTTTTACATTAAAATGTCATTTAAAATGCCAAAATGACATAATCCATAATAACGCTTGTAAAAAAAAGTATATTCCCTGTTGTCCTCAAAACCACCAACATTTTGGTTTAAAACTGTTTTATTGTTTGACTTTAATTTTACTGGATAAAATCATATTTTGGATAAAGGACTAAGTAAGAGTTTTAAGTTGAAATGCGGATTGATGGATTCGTGGATTTATTTCTTACAAAGAAGCTGCTTATTGCTTCACAATATGTGATAATGGTGGACTGGAGCGGTGTGGATTACTTGTAGATGGTTGTGATGTTTGGACTCTCATTCTGATGGCACCCATTAACTGCAAAGTATTTATTGGTGGTGTAATGCTACATTTCTCCAAATCTGAGTTTAAAGAAAAAAAATACCTACATTGTGGAAGGCCTGAGGGTGAATACATTTTCAGCAAAATTTATTTTTTGGTAAACTATTCCTTAAAGTACATTGTGCACAATAGTTGATGGCTCAACTCTTTGCAATGAATTACATGAATTGATACCTGCAGCATAAGGGACCGGCAGCTCTTTTTGTCTGCCACTGGATTTTCTAGCAGATTTAGCCATAAAGAGTCACAGTATGAATCTTTTGGTGAATGGCAAGTATTTACTGATAGGAATTAGCAAAGTCTTGGGCTGACTGTTTACACAGGAAGGGCATATTTCAGAATACTGATTGATGGGAAATCTTCAGTAAAGTTTGTTTTAATTCATTACCTAAATCACATTCAACAGAATGGGTCACAAGAAATGAAATGTAAATAACTGTAATGAACTGATTAAAGAAAAACAAAGATTTCTCCCTCTGCAGATTCTAGGAAACGTTCAGAAAGCTAATCAGGCTATGATGATATCCGAAGCGTCTTACAAATGAGTGCCACGAGAGAGATGGAATGTGTGATAAGCCTTTCAAACGAAGCATCAGAGGTGAAGATTGTTAATGAATTCTCTTGCTCACAGGGTTGTTTGGTCTAATTATCCAGAATGTGAATTATTTGGTAATTATCAAAGCAGCAAATCACTCGCCTACGTTGAAAATTACATGAAAATGTGCCTCAAAGCAGGGTGCGTTGAAAAATTAACAATTCTGCGTTGGTTAACGACTTGTGGAATTATGAAATCAACTGTTATGTGTGTGTGTGTGAAGGGGGGGCTTCTTTTATGCCATAACGTGATGGTAAACACGTCCCGTCATAAGTAATTAAGTGCTTTGCATTTTAATCAGATGCTTCTGAGAGGCATGTTTACTGTGCAGCGGGTTCAGGTTATTGTTGGCGACAGGCTTTCATTTAATGCAACACAGCTCAATCAACCCATCTTCCTGCTCTACAAATGCTAATGAACACACTCATGCTGTCAGAAGACAAAGTTTAAAACTTCGCGCATTAGGAACATTATTACTTTGCATATTGCTTATCAGATCATTAGTTAATGTGCATTCAAACAGATAAAATGTCTTTAGATGGAAAACATAAATTTGATAGCGTAGAAAATAATGCACAAACAACCCACAACATTAGGTACAGTAATAGTGATGCAGAGCTTAGGAAACACAAGGAGCAATGCTTGCTGATGACTTTTTAAATAGACATTATCAAAAATTTTATTTTAAAGTTAGTTGCATTAAAATCATATTACATATTTAGATGTGAATGTACATGAACTAATGATCTGTGTTAATGGGCATTATATGGCAAGCATTTTAAGAATGCATGAAAAAGCAAATGTTGAAGTGTGGTTACATTTACTACTGATGTGTGCAAAACTCAGAATACAGGTAAAGCACCTGTAAAATGTCAGTACAGAAAATGTATTTATATTGATAACAGTGCATTATGCCCTATATTTAAATATAGTTTTTTTGTTGTTGTTTTTTACAGTGAAGGGTGTTGCAGTGATTGCTTGGCTGTTGCTATGTCGTTAAAATTAAGTTTTGAGCGCATTTACAGTTGCTAAGGTGTTATGAATAATTGCGAGGCCATTGCTAATACCATATCTACACTGGACACAACCATCGTTTACTTTGAAATCTGTGCGTCGCACTGCTTAACATAAGAGCTATGACTTCTTCCATCACTGTAAGCCTGTTGTATTTTTCTACCTGTTTTATCAGGTTGTTGATGGCTTAATAATAAAAGTTATATGTTTTATCCAGGGAAAATGCTTACACATTACTCATAAAGAGATGCACTTACACACAATTAAGCACATCCCACCTGTCTGCCCCCCTCTTACCTCTCCTGTATGACTAATACAATCATTTATTATGCTGAAAGTTAAAGTTCAACTAGCACATTTCTCTGAAAACATTGATGTCTGTCCGATGGGCAGAAAATGTCAGTGAGATCACTTTACTGTCCTGAGTGCAAAGAGTAATGTAATTAAATGAGGGCTCGTGCGGCTGCATACCTGAACAGCTCCCGCACAGACACTGACTCATCAGACGACAGAGACAGAGCATTCATTGGGTGAGTATAACTGTATCTATGTGTGTGTTTTACATCATGTAAAAGGATGAGCTTACCTGGACATTAAATTAACCAACACAGTCTCACGACCGATCTGTATGTATTCATAGCAGGTGGCAAATTCATGCAAATTCATACAAATTTGTACATCCTCGCTTGTATGAATTCGTATGATTTGTCAAACCCCAGTGACTGGTAGGTTTAGGGGCAGGGTTAGGTGTAGGTCATATATACAAATTTAAATTTACGTACGGTTTTGCAAAAAGTGAGGTTGTACGAATTTGTAGGAATTAACCACCTCGTAAAATATGTATGAATTACCGTGAGACTGAGCTGAATTAACATGTGCCGAGATGTATACGACAGAAAAAAATTTATTAAGCTATATTAAAGGTGAAGTGTGGAATTGCATGAATGATGTTTCTTAAGCAGTCATTTCCTTCAGAAAAAGTAAATATTCTTTCCAGAATCTGTTATATTTTAAATAACTGTTTATATGTACCATTATATGTAAGCACATATGTTCTGCTCATTCAATCTACTTTACATACAGTACACTACCTTCCAAAACTTTGGGGTTGGTAATGCAAGTGTGTATTTGTATATTTAAATACATTAAAATGGTAATATTATTTAATATAATTTTTATGTAAAATACATGTTTTCTGTTTTACTATTTTGAGTGCTGTTTTTGTTTACACAATATATGTGTGTTCTATGCATATATATATTACGTATATGTAAATACACAAACAATCATAAACATATTTTTAAAAAATTGAATGTATTAAATATATATAATATAAAACATAAGAATATTAATATATAAATGTATACATATGTAATGTTTTTCTAAATATATACTGTATGTGGATTTATACATACATAATAAATATACTCATTGCACATACATAAATTATGTAAACAAGAACTTAATTTTGAATGCAATTAATCATTTGACAGCACAAATATATTTGAAAATGTAATTTATTCCTATTGGGTCTCATTCATCTGAAATCCTTCTAATATTCTGATTTGCTGCTTTCTTGAAATCTTAATCTTTTGTAACATAAATGTCTTAACTGTCATTTTTTATTGTTTTCTGTTATGCATTTGCAGCGCATAATCCATTTTTCTTTAAGAAATAATTAGCTACGGAGTCTTTCACCTGTTTTCTTATTTTCTAATAGATTTCATTTAAATCAAATATGGTAATGTGATTCATCTCAGAGCTAGTTGATTTGGTTCAAGGCCCATTTTAAAAATCTCTAAGGAGAAAATCAATGGGTAACATATCTCCAGAGCCATGGCTGCTGAAAAAGTTACCGTTACATTCAATTGTTTGGATAAACAGGTTCCTCATCCAGAAAATTACTTCATTGGTTGAATAAATGTTGCTGTTTTAGAGTAATCAAACTAAACAATCAAATGTTTGGAAAGCTACACAAGGAAATCATGCTACAAATAGTTTCTCTTTGCTAATTAAACCTGCATATTAAAGTATTTCAATATAAAAAAAATGACACACTTCACCTTTAATGCATCTCCAGACATGTACTGTAGTAGACATGTAGTGGAATGGAGGACAGATATTGACTTTGTGTGCACAATTTATGAAAATGCAGCCTTTTTTAAAACCGTAATCAAAATTTAAAACAAAAGTTTCGGCCACATTCTGCATAGACTAACGAAGCAAGGGCTCTCAGTCCACCGATCATAAAGATCAGGATGCCAGTGCCAAGATTTCTTGTCACATGACTGATGAAGTAAAACCTCGATCCAGGGTTTGATTGGGTGAGAGAATGAAGTCCAGATGAGACAATGAGACAGAGAAAGGCCTTCTGAAGAACAGGAACCCATCGCTGTCACATCCTATGAAAAGGAAAATGGATAAAGTTAAACCAGCATGAGGAATGTTTATATCTTCCGCTTCTGATGGGTCACATTAAAAAAAAACTGCTCACTCACAAACACATTACATGCACAACCCAGTGAGCTGCCAAGCTAGATGGCATTTGTAGGCATCACAGGTATGCATACAGTATGACACAAAAGACAGCAACATCATGCCTTCTAAGAGCTATTTCCTGTCATTAGCTTAGCAACATGCTAACATAAACAACTGGAATCAGCTGTTAGTGAGCCAAATCACAAACTAAAACTACATTGTTAAGCAAAGAATTTAAAAGCAACATCCTTTGAATGTTTTATGATATAATTATAATAAAGAGAGCTGTCTAAATGCAATAGACACCCTGCTGAAAACAACAGCATATGCTGGTTAGGTATGTTTTGATGATGGGATGCTGGTCTTTTGCTGGTTTATGGCTTAAGTTGGTCGTTTTGGTGGTTTATGCTGGTCCTTTGCCAGCATGTGAACAGCAAAAAGACCAGCATAAACCAGCATCAAGCTATAAACAAACATATTCTTTTCTGTTTCTTAAGTATAATATATATACTCTTAAATATAATCGGTATCCAGGATCTCTCAGATAAGGATCTCCTTAACTGAGCTGTGAGGAACTTTACTCTGAGGTGGGGTTTTTACTAGTAGCTAATCATATATTATGAAATGTTTATACATATAATATGAAGTTTCTGTTGGACTAATAATGGGGTTTTTATTCTGAAAATTGGAAGAATATTGAATGATTTACATACTTAAGACCAAAGCATACTCTACACAAATATGGGAAATCTAATGCTTCAAGCAATGTTTCACATGTCATTGCATTTAAACATTGGGCAACACTGGACAAATGCATTATCAGCTGGAGAATGCCTCAAGGGGACGTTACAGTAGAAGTCTTTGTCACATGATTTGAGCATTTCTACATACATTAAACTCTAAGAAGTTGGGTTAAGCATTAATTTAAAGATTACACAAACACATCAGTGGTTGTTGCTAAAGAATTTAATTTCATCTTTATTTGCGCACTTGCGTGGAGTATGTTTTGGCCCTTAGACCCTAAAGTAAGCACATTAAAACAATGAGTAAGACAAGACATTAAAAGTCAGCGTCAGCAAATTCAGTGTCGTTGATAGTGGATCTCCAGCCTGCTGTGCGATTCAATATTACCACTCTTTTATCACTCATCTTTGAATCTAACCTTTTCTCATTCTCTCACAGCTCTCTCCTTTTTTGGCCCAGGTTCGTGACTAATCAGCACAAGCTCAGTGAAGTGTGTGGGTGTCTTCAGCGAGGTAAAGAAAAACCTCAACTCTTCTGTGCATATGACTTTTAAACTAGGCATCTGAAGCATGAAATTGGTCAGAAAGTCCTCCTACGTAGAAAAGGCATATATTGATACAGTACCTGTGACTGGACACCCTTTAGATTGGAGCGAAAATGCTCATTTTCAGTGCAAACTGAGTTTGAGGCCATAGATCAAACCTTCACAAATGTGTGTAGAAGCAAAAAGGTTTGGATATTTCGTTTACCTCCGGGCCTGGTTTGTGCATCCCAGTTCATTCAGAATGACAGACTCATTATGGGTGAGAGAAATTATATGTGAAAAAAGAGAAAAGTTGACAATGGAAGGTTCAAAACGTTTCAACAGAAGGTCAAGTTTAACACATCAGACACTGGACAAAAACACAAAATTATCTCTCTTAGATTTTATTTCAGTGTCTCTAATTATAAACTCTGTTCCACAATGTAGTGAGCCGCCTTGCTGTCTGCAGCCTACAGTACATAGGAAGCAGGCAGCATCAGAAATTAAACGGAATGATCTGGCAAACTAATCATAAAATAAAATTATTTCTCATGTAAAACGCACAGAAAACACACTCATTATACTCTTAGAAATAAAGGTTCCAAAAAGTGTTTTTTTTATGTATTGCAATAAACCTTATAAAATAACCAATGTCTGAAAAACATTTTGATCTAAAAACCTTATGTGCAATAATAAGGTTCCATAAATATACTTTAATAAAATTGAAATAATAAGTGCCAATAAAGGTTCATTTTAGGAATTCATTTTAAGATTATTTAAGAATGCAGCATAAAAAACAAATGTCTGAGCAGAAAAATATGTAGTTTTATAATTATTTAATATGCAATTTACAGTATTTAATAATTAACTACTAATTAGAAATGTATTTATAATATAGAATATTTAAAAATAACACTTATAATTTAACAACTATGAATTATCACAAATAACCCAGTATTTTTATGAAATCTATTATGAAATTATACATATTAAAAATGCATGTCTGTGTATATTTATATATATTTACATATTATATATATATATTTACTTATACACACACACACACAGAGTGTATATATATATATATATATATATATATATATACTAGTGCTGTCAAAATTAGCGCGTTAACGCATGCGATTAATTTTAAATATTTAACGCGTTAAAAAAAATTTAACGCAATTAACGCGGTTTCCGTTTTTTTATTTCCTGTTGTGGCCGACGTGTGTTCAACGTGCGGAGTATGGATAAGACCAAGGAAGGACTTTTAGATG
>JAUCMT010000105.1:1511106-1523584 GCA_032357475.1 Enteromius thamalakanensis
AAAGGCTTTCGTTGTACTCTTCTGACACTTTGCCTGAACGGCGCTCGTCATTCTATAGAATGCCTAGGGATTGTATGGAATGCCTAGGAAAAGTATGCAACGTTTTTACAAAAACCCGATATTTCACACTTTGCCTAAAACCGCCAGGCATTCTATAGAATGCCGGATTTCACACATTGCCTGTAACATATATATATATATGGATCATTTTGGCAAAAGTCACCTAAAAATTAACCTCAACTCCTATGCCTATGATCAATCTATGGAAGTTCATTTTTCCAAAAATGACTTTTTTCTCAGAATTGCATGATACAATCACAATCATGACTATGTTTTTCATAATTGTGAGATATAAAGTTATAAAGTCCAATTTTGAGCAGAAAAAAGATATGTTCTCATAATTTATCTAGCAATTGTGAGTATTTCACAGAATTCACACAAATCTGTTTATAACTCGCAATTTTTCCTATGATTGTGACTTTTTATCACGCAATTCTGGGGGACTTTGAGATAAAAAGTGGCAATAACATTTTTTTTTCTATTCAGTGGCAAGAATGTGCTTCTATTTGAAACAGTTTAAAAAAGAATAAAAAAAATATGCAAATAGAAAGAAAACAAAGTTATAAAAGGATTTAATCTAATCTTTGGTAATAATAGGCCTTCATCATAAAAAAGACATTTATAAGCAAATCATGTAACAACGTGTAATAGTTATAATTTTCTGTGTGAAAATACCACGTGGAAGCAAATCAGTAGGTGTTAGTCCAATGTGATAATGTTAACTAGCATTTTCATAAAAAAAAAAAAAAAAATAGAACAAAATAAAAATTATCTCTGGGTCAAAATACAGTTTCAGACAGATTAAGCATTAAGCGATTATTATTTGAAATTCGGTGGAAAAGATTCAGTGGAACCAGTGGAATCTTACAGAATTCTTAACAGAGTATAGGGTCTGTACCTGTAAGGTTGGACTGTTTCTGCTGTCTGACGCTCTGTGGGGAAGGATGTAGAGGAGATGGGGGCGTTGCGCTGGGCGGCAGAGGGGGAGCAGGAGACGACGGGGTGGAGGAGGTGGTGGAGGAGGGGTTACTGCTGGAGTCGGGCTGATACGGCACAGGGATGTGGTCCTGAAACAGAGACAGACTTTTGGTAACACACAAAAGCACTACCTGCTTTCTCTCTGCTCATTAGCGGCGCGGTCAGACATCAGTAAACCCAGCTTCATTCTCACGCTCGGTTAAAGATTAATGAAAAACCAGGGGTGTGGCGGCTTTAGACCTAATCTCCCATGGGCTGAAAACTGGACATCCATGCTGCCCAACGTCGTGTTAGAAAGAGCAGCACATCAACAGCCAGCAGTGCTGTCATAAAGCATGATTGAGTGGCATATGTATTTGAGAAGACAACAGAAAGCCAAAAAAAATGTCACGACTCTATGCCAGTCATTAAAAGGTTTTTGACTGCTATTTTTGCTGCTCAAGTGTCATAAATTGAATCTGAGGTTTTGGGAGAAACAAAAATTATGAAACATAACGCAATATAAAACCAAATGCATTTGAAAATCAAAAGATGAATACCTTTAGCTCACAATTTTTTAAATTGTGTTGTCGGATAAGGATGTGAACCTTTTCTATTCATTCATAAATCAAATATTCGGTTCTGTTGCAGTTTCTGTTAGGTAGAAACCTTGTGTGAGAAGCCAAGGAGAATAAAATGGCAATTTCAGGTCAGGTCAGGTTGACCCAGGTATGACATAATTTGAAGAACCACAAAAGAAAAAGCTATTTTACGGTTCATAGGGTTGTCTGCCAAAAAAAAAAAAATACAAATCAATCACTTTATCCACACTTAAAAAGTTTTTTTTTTGGTTCTCATACACAATTGTACATAATTTAATGTAGACTAAAGCCTTAGCTTATTTCACTTGCTTTTTGTTTCATTATAATTCTAATGAATTGACACTCACTACTAAGTTCAAACTATACCAAACAGACAAACCAAAAACATAACTTAAGATAAAATATCAAAGACTTCTATACATTCATGCAATTTTTACAAGTTAGACAAATTATTAATTTTTGAGCGATATATTTATTATCTACAAACTGATTTTTTAGTATCAAATTATTACAGCATAGTTTTACATTTACATTTTGATTTAATCATATTTTTTTCTATTTAATTTCAGTTAAGGATTCAGTCATTTTATTCTGTGTTTTCGGCAATTTTAGTTTTGTATTTGTGTGACTCTACAGTTTTATGTCAGTTTGATGTTTGATTATTTGAAAACATCAATAAGAAATGTTTACAACTAGCTAGTTTTTATATTTTATTTCAATCAACATTAATTTTATTTCAAGAAACAATTTTTTTTGCTTGTTTATGGATTTACTTTAGTTTCAGTCTTAGTTTTAATCAACTATAGTAACCTTGCCCACAATTATTATAAGTAATAATTATAAGTTCACAACTTATATATATTAGAAATCAAATGTCAAGCACATTGTAGCAGCAAACTCTTTTTTTAACACACTCTTTATTAGTTACAACCAACTGGTCTGAAGGTGATTTTTAGTGAATGTATGAAGTCAGTTCCCTTCTCACCAGTTCTAGCAGCCATGAGAAAGCACACACACACACACACACACACACACACACACACAGAGGATGTGTTCTTGCATTTAAAACAGCTAGATGCAGCGCGATGGAATGGAATTGAATGCAAGTATCCCCAGAAACATTTTTTTTTTATTAAAGTAGACTTGACATGGTGTGTTCAAATGTCACACTCATCCTGTCGTGCCTTGGTTTCCAATAAACATATAAGACGTGTGCCAAAAATGACAGGAAGGCTATTTGATGTTGGCCTGCAAAAATTGCTTTTCATGCCAAGTTGTTTGAATAAAAAGCAAAGCGAACAAGTCATTCTTAAAATTACATGAAGGACTTATAATGCCAATCTGACTGAAATAGCTTTGTAATAATGTTGACAGTGGAGGGATGTAACAGGGTTGAGTTGTGTTTGTTTAGACGTGAACGGAACATAACTAATCTTACCTTGTTGATTTTGTTGGTCTTGGGCAGAGTCTGGCTAATGTGGAGGTCTGAGTACCTGAGGGGGTTGTTTATGTCACATGGTACCGACTCGGTTCTGACGAGCTGACGAGCTGAGAGAGAGGGTGAGAGAAACAGCATAGTATCCACGGTAACAGGAGGCAGTTGTCACGGTAACAGAAAAACTCTGAAAAGTCTCGTCACATTTTAATGTAGGAGCCACTAAACCATGTATTATGTACAGTATATAACAGAAATATCGCAGTATGGCACACATGGAAATTCAACAGCAACGACCATGTTGGGTAGAATATCACTGTTCACTTTTTCCAGCAAAGAAAAACATCCGTTTGTATTTCCTATGCATATAATTTCATATTAAGGCTCCATTAAATTGAAGAATGAAAATGAGACATTAAATTCAGTAATCAATACATATTATTTCTTAAAGTTAATATAATTTTATAAGCAACCAATTCTAAAAGTGTTTCACGTTAAATCAGCCTAACAAAATTGGCTCGATATTTCTCCTACATTAAACTAATTTTTGTAATATACCATACACTACAGCTCAAAAGATTGGGTTCAGTGGGTTTTTTAATTAAAATTATTAATTTAATTGAAATTATTATTTTTATTCAATCAGGACACACACAAATGTTGAAAAGCGACAGTCAAGATATTTATAATATTAAAAAAAAGATTTCTATTGCAAATGCATTCTTCATCACAGTCTTAAAAACTTTTAAATGTTAAGCACAACTGTTTTCAACATTAATAACAGGAAGTGCTTCAGTGGCAAATCACCATATTAGAAGGTTTTCTAAAGAATCATGTGACACTGAAGACTGGAGAAATGATGCTGAAAATTGCAACATTGCATCACAAGAATAAATTACATTTTAAATTAGTAAGTTGTCATTTTAAGCAATTGTATGATTTCACAATATTGAATATGTTTTATTTGATTATTATCACATATATGTGGCCATGGTTTAAAAAAAGACATTTAAAAACTTTTCTGACATGAAACCATTCCAGGGAATAATTAAATGTATGAAAATGCTGTGTTTGAGGAGCATAAACCTGCTCCCTTACCTTGAGATGTTCCTAGATCTGCAATATCAGAAACGAAGGAAAGATGAAATGATGACAGAAAAAGAGCAAGGAGTGCAGATTTGAATTGAAAATTATGTTTAACAAAGAACAAGACAAACAGTTTAGTACATTAATGCAAAGCAGATGTAAAGCAAGCCACTAACAACTAACTAACATTTTTTTTTTTTTAAATACACTTAGTTCACTTTAAACACATGCTCTTCTTTGGAAAGCAATTTTCAAAAAGCAATGCTTTCTGAAAAAGATAAAGCGTGCAATTAAATATGTTCAATTGAATATAAAGGAATTATGAGGTGTGCATACTGTAAGAACATTGCCGTGTCTGAAATCTTAATTGAACTAGAATTAATGGCCTGCCTTGTGTAGTACTTTTTGTTTTAAGCATTTATGGAGTTAAAAACAAAGAAAGAAAGAAAGGAAACAAAAAAGTTGAAATACCTCTGAATGAGTCCCTACCTCCTCTGTGGTATATGAGTAAATGACAGGGCGGTGCTTCTTTGGTGCATTTGTTGTGGCACTTCAATCTGACAAAAGAAAGCATGACAGAAATGTTTATTAGTTTGCTCTTGTAAAAGCAAATCAATGAATATTCAAAACAAACACTTAATATGCATCCATTATTTTGAGGGTGTCAAAAGCCAGCAAGTATCTTAGTAACAAGATGACATAGTCAAGGGTGGTAGAGTGGAAACTATTAGGCAGGTAATTTATTCAAATAATCTTTTAATGATAATGGTAATTATGCTCAATTTGAATGTTCAGACACTACTGCAGGCACAGAGTGTCTAGCGCTGAATTCTAAAGAGGTTGCGGTGCAAACAACAACATCACATCACATCTTTCCAAAACTGAAATGCTAGGAATTTTCCTTTTTAGAGATTGAAGTTATCAGAAGAGAGATGGTTAAAGAAATGATCAGAGATAGTGGAGTGTGTTTTTAACGTTTGACATTTGTAGTCTGCATGCTGTGATTCAGTCTGTAATTTCAGCATCAGACAGAATTACAAAAACAACTTGATTTTTAACATTTTTTGATCTTTAAGAAAACGTAAATGTTGTTCGCTGATGCAAAACCCATCGCAATGATAGCTAGGAATGAATAAAAGTTGTTTTATATATATATATATATATACATAAATATATATATATTATTATTATTATCATGTTTTGTTTAAAAACTTTTGTTTTGGATATGGAATTGTTTGACAGCACTATTTATTATAGATATTACTTTAAGTATTATATAATTATGCATCAAGGATATTTTTGTCAGAATTATTACTTTTTTCATGCAGCAATTTTGTCTTTTCATCTAATAATTTAGACTTTTTATCCAAATAGTTTTTTTGTTCTGATCGTTTGACTTTTTTGTCATAATTGTTCTTACATCATAATGTACATCATTAGGCCATAATTTAAACTGTTTATAAAATTATAATTTAATATATCATAATTTCATATTAATAAACAACTTTTTATCATATAATTTCAACATTTAAAGACTTAGTGTTTTAGAATTTCAACGTTTTATATCAATTTATTTCAACCTTGTTATAATTGTTTTAAATTATATTTTCTATATAATTTTATCTCAGAATTCTGACTTATTATTTACTCATAATTACTCACTATGTACTCACAATTTTAACTTTTTATCTCATGATTATGACTTAGTATCTTATAATTTTTACTTTTTATCTCATAATGACTAAATAATTATTTTAGCTTTTTGTTATAATTACTTTATATTTTTAACTTTTTATATTTATGACTTAATTCCAATGTATTATCTCATAATTATGACTAAATACTGATTTCAGCCTTTATCATGTCAATTTCAACTTTTGATCTTATAACTCTGACTGCATAATGCTTTCAGCTAAGTTTCAACTTTTTACCTCATAATTATGACTCAGAATCTCATAATTTCAACTTTTCATGCCATACTTACAGTATAATTCAGAAAAGCATGATTTGTTTTCTTATGAGGCCGAAATGGACTTCCATATGAAAATTTTAGCTCTTGCATAATTTGCAGAAAAATGATTTATTTTCTTGCTCTGCAGAAACGGGCTCACATACAAATATTACTTAGCACTTACTTGCAGTTTTTGCATTTTAAGCCGAACAGCATTCCTTTCCCGCACACGATACACGTCTGCGACATCCAATATTTTGTGGAAAACCTGCACAAGCACAAATAAGAGGCATGATTGAGCCATTTTCTCAGAAAAAAACTTAAATTTCACCCGTTTTTAAAATGCATGAGGCCATATGGGTTTGTTTTGCTTCGCTGTCAAACTATCAGCAGATGGTTCTGACCTTTTGACAACCACTCCTAAACTCTTCAGATGAAAGAGCGAATGTGTCACAACGGCGATCACGTTTGCCAAGTAACCTTTTCATAGAGAGACAGATATGTGCAGCGTATGCCCAAAGATAGGCACTTTGGCAGTAATTCTCAATTTAGAGTAATTTAATTGTGCTCTCAATATCTCCTTTGCGTTTTCGCACTTGACAAGCCCACCAGAGGACAAAGGCCATACGGATGCATCGGCGATTGTTTAGGAAAACTGCATGGAAGGTGCTCTCTTTATTTTTCATTTCTTCTATCTCTATATCCCTTTTTGTTTACATGTAGTCGCATTTGCCGTTCTCCACAATAAAAGAGCCATTCAAATCTCCAGCAATAGAGTTCCTCTGAAGGGTCACTGTGCATTTGCCAATCTATTTCTCTGATATGAACAGAAGCTGACAGTTAATAGAATATGACTAATGGGCTCTGACAGTGTCAAAGTGTCTTCATTAGATTGAAGCCATACTGTCTCATAAAAGAGGAGGCTGGTTTTAGTAAGCAGCTCATATCACCGTAGTCAGTTTGAAGTTGATATGAGCGTTTCAATTTTTTGGATCTGTTTATCTGCTTGCTTTTTGAAACTGGCAGTCGTCCATCTATGATGAGATGTAGACGTTGATTTCCACGTTTAAATCACTAGGAAAACCAGAACATTTTTAACCTTGGTGAACTCAATGGCTAAAAACACTACGCTCTCATTAAAACCCTTTGATCACAAAAGCACAAGGTTTCGTGGTCTAAGTACAAACGCAGGCTCTTCGTTAGACTTGGGATCGGTGGTATTCGGGGTAATCATGTCATCAGATTTGAGCAGGCATGACTGGAGTTGCACATCCACACGAGTTAATTGGCTTGACATTTTTGTAACCACTACCACACATTCACATCTGCACAAAACGTACCTGTGTTTTATGGAGTTGCCGAGGTCTCTGCGAGGTATTTGAGGAGACCAGCGAGGAACAGACAGAGTATCTGGAACAGAATATTGTTTGAGTCAGACACAGGTTAAAAAGCCAGATTAAAGCTTGTAAACAAAGAATTAAAACATCAAATACTTATTATAAACCTTAAAATCACTTTCATTAAGAGGATAAAAGTTTTATAATTTCTGGATGAGTGGTTATTAAAATGCATCAAGTTACTAGAAGCCATACAATTTACATGATTTTACTTTAGTAGAGGTTTTATATATAATGAACCATTTTTAATAAATTAGATCTATACATTGCAATTTTTGACACTACCATTGGTTAGATTAAAAAAAATGATATTGTTATAATTTTTAACTTGTATACATTTTTATTTTAAGAATGCATTAAATAGATCAAAGGTGACATTTATACAAGATATTTTCAAAAGATTTCTATTTGAAATAAATACTGTTTTTTTTTCTATTTAAAGTTTTCATTAAAAAAATATTAATAATTTGCAAGGGTAGTGACTTTATAAATTTGATTTAGAAAAAGCACTATGTAGTATACAAATCCTTAAAATATAAATCTTTAAATGCTTAAAAATATTATATATTAAATCAAATAGAATTTATAGAATTTAAATTTGATGTCTTCTGTCATCATTCAAATGGACAAGATCTGATAAACCTAAATGGAGACTTGTAAGACAATAATCGCATTTGCTTCCCACAGCACTGTTAGTTCAAAAGGCCATTCATCAGATTGTCCATGCTCAATTATACTCCATTTATTTATGATTACGAGATATGATGACAAGCACACACACACAAGATCATTCTAAAAGCTTAAAATACTGTATGCAAAAATATGAGGAGCCTTGCATTCATAACCTGCCTCATAGTCTGCCTTTGATTGCATCCACTTAGATATTCACTTGAGATTCCTGATGACTGCCTCTGTCAATGTGCATTGCTTCATGCTTATATCAAATATGGATGTGAGTGTGTCTCTATTGTGACCTCAGCATTCTGCTCGGTTGGTTCTTTCAGGTGGATCAGGATGAACACGGAGTTCGAAATTAGATCAGAGCTTTGATATGATCTTTGTTCTGGGGTGCTGGACTTCTTCTGAATCACGACTGATCTCGAGGGGAAAGCAGCACAAATATGTGTTTTTCTAACTGTGTGTGCTTTAATGGCCCAGGGGCTGATTTTTATCAAAACTTACAGACAAATTTAAACTTTTTTATATATGATGTTTGCATAAACTTTTTACCTATTAATTTAGCTACTTTTTTCTATTATTTTCTAGATAGATTTTATTTTAATCTTGCACCAGACTTATAATCTTTACGTATGAAAATATCTATTGTACAATATCATATTCCACAAGCTCTGATGTGATGCTTGCTTTCAAGAAATTAATTAAAGAAATTAATCACAATTCAGATATTTTTCCTCTCTCACAGGTCACACTTTTTTCACACTTTTTTTCTTGTTAAACTCAATTCAGAAATAAATAAAATTCAGAAATAAAAAAGTAAATATTGTGATACATAAACTCAGATTTCAGAGAAAAGTCAGAGTTCTCCTTTAAAAAAAAAAAAATCGAAATTGTGAGACAAAAGGTCACAATTATCTTTTTCATATTGATTCATACCAATTTTTACACAAATAATGAAATTATGAGAGGAATTTTGCCCCTAATTAATTCTGATATAACATTAAGTCAGTACTTAACAATAAAAGATGTGCAAAAAAAAATAAAACTACAAAAAATCTATAAAATAAATTAAATACATATATTAATTTAATTAATAAATAATTTTTAAGTACCAAAATTATTTGAGGTAAAGCTACAGTGTAACAGAAATATGAAATCCCCCAAAACAGAAAAAACAATTACTAGATAAAAAAAAAGAAAAATTAAAAGCTAATTTAAAATATTAATAAATACAGTAATAGCATTGAAATAATACTAAAATAACACAGATGTCAATATAAATAAATGCATTTTGATTAAAAATTATCCAAATTATTGTAAAATAATTAAAGCAAGTTATATTAATACATAAAAAGAAATATTCGAAACAAGTAGCATAAACTACTACATAACAGTGCAGTGATAATTTTAGACAAAACACTTGCTTGCCTGTTTCTATGGTTACCGCTCAAGTTTTAAAAGAGATGATGCAAATTATTTAAAAAAACAGAACACTTATCTTATTTACTATAATAATCAAATACATTTGTAAGGAATCAAATAAAACAAAAGCCAAACGTAAAATGATCCAACAACTGACAAAAGACATACTGTGTTGGCAAGCGAAGTACAAGGTCTGTATCAAATATAGAATTATTACCATATTTCTATACCGTGGCATTTACATGCAACTTAAATGTAAATCAAATCCTTTCATCCTATGAAGAAACAGAGAGAAATGGAGCAGTCTTTCATTAGACTCGAGTTAAAAGTTTACCTGACAAACTCACATCATCTCACAGCAGGTGGATGTTTTATCCGCAGGCACACACACACACAGACCTACTTACTTGTGAATATAAACCAGCATCACTACAGAGCAGGTGAATGTGTGTTTAATTGGTGCATCTAAAAAAACAAACTATAGCACAAATCTTTCTAAAAATACCAAAACTACCAGAGGCAGATGTCTAATTTGCAGAAAAACATTCATATGTTTCTCGTTTTCCCTTTTAAAAACCAAACACGCAGTCATTAAAATCCAGCATGTTGACTCAATCGCTCAATTAACTATCAAATGTAGACATGACAAGACAAACTAGAAGCCACAGTTGGCCAATTGTCACGATCGACCAATCACATCCCAGTGTTAGTGATATAAATAATACCACAGGCATTTTACAAACAGACAGACTAAACAAAATGGTTTGTAAAACATAGTGATTCGCCTCTCTGACTTTTCCGGTGCGCTACAAAGCACCATTATTAGATTTCATTTGACAAGATTTCAGCTGAGAGGCTATTTTCAATAGGGAAATATGAGCGACGTTAAGTACATTTAACACCTGCTGTTGACCTGCTCTTAAACAATTCTATGGATTTGACTGACAGTCTGATAAATGATGTTATAAATGTTCTGCACTGCGTCTTTGTGTCATGAGGATAAAGTGCCGCAGCCAAGACAATAGGTTTTACTGTATAGCTGACACGCACTCTTTAGAAGATACTGTATGTACTGTAAATGACTAAAGAGTCCTTAAACCTTCTAGAATGTTATGGAATTGAATGGAGAGCACAGGAAAAGTGCCATGCGTTAAAGTTCTGTCTGTCTACCTGTCTATCGGTTGTCGAATCATATGTTTGGGGGTGGGGCAAAATAAGAGTCAAGTCAGTCATTCGACAGTCATGTGTGTCAGGGAAAATGTGTAACATTTTAGATACTAGTTAGATACTAACGGGGTAAATAATGGTTTATGTTTCCATTAAAAGATAATTAACATTAAACATCATTAAAGAATTCATTCAGTAGGGCTCTCTATATCGTTATGTATATGACAATAGTTATAATATTCTGCATTTCTGTTTTGAGCTGCGCTAGAGGCTGACATTTCTTCGGGAATCCCATGGGTCACTGGATTCCTGTGGGATTCCTGCAGGATGGGAGTCATCTTTGCTATTAATCACGGGATTGGGACGGTACAGGATAAAATAGTTAACGGGAGCAGACGGGAGCGGGAATCAACCGATAGGAAAGATGAAAAAAAAAAAAAGTAAATCAAAAAAACATTTTGTAGTTTCCGTTTAATACGCCTACAATGTAACACAATTAAAAAATAACTACACGACCCAGCCTTCTCAGAAGCCATCTTTTTGTATATATATATATATGGGAGCGGTACAGGAGCGGGAGTCATTTTACCAGGAGCGGGATGGGATTATTTTTTAAACTAAACTTTGGTCTGGGAGTGGGATGGGACAGAATTTCTTTCTATGGGAGTGAGACGGGACAGGAGTGAAAAACCACTCCCATTTCATCCTCTAAGCTGCGCACGCTGAAGATGATCAGTAGAATGAAGCATAACAGGATTTTATGATGAGGTAAGGGCTTTATTGCAGCTTAACTCAACCAAATAATATACTTAATATATATAAACCAGCTGAAATGTTTTGAAATTAATTGTACCCTACCTGATCGAAAAATCCAGTCTTTCACTTTGTCTCAATTTGAGTCTCATTTCAGATTTAAATCCATGTCTCCAAGATGCACCTGTCGGTCATGGATTATGGAAAACTAAATTTAAATCTATAGGGGTGGATGGATTTATTTACACAGATTAAAATATTTATTTATTTTAGCTTCTTTCTTTTCAGTTTCTTGTTTGACTTTGTTTGTTTGTTCGTTCATTCATTCGTCCGACAAAACTAAACTAAACTAAAAGAAAAAAAAAAAAAAAAAATTCCTGTCTCTCTACCTGTCTATCATTTATTTGTTTGTTTGTTTGTTTGATGTATTTGGTATTGTTGTTATTATTACTATTTTTTGTATTTAATTTTTATTTTATTACATCTTCTCCACTTTGTCTGTCCAAAAGTGAAAGTTTTATGTTTATGTTATGAAGCTGTGAGCAAGGTGCAAAACAAAAAATAAAATAAAAATTCTGAATATCAATAAAATTCTGTCTGTCTGTCACAGAGCCACCAGCCACACCCCCTTCAGATCCCTATGCACCAGCCCCACTCATCCGCTCTCAAGGCGTTACTCAATGTCAAGGAAGGATACTCGGAAGCCAGAATTTCGAGGATGCTACGTCATCGACATTCGTCGCAATGACGCAATAACGTGCACTTGCTAGCCTGTTCCATTTACGTGTACGCCGAATGCTTAAGAGGAGCCTCGCCTAGCCTCTGAAGGAAGTGATTTGGGAGGACCAGTCCTGCCAAGGAAGTACTGTATCCTTGACATTGAGAAACACCCTTGCTGCGTCCGAAATCGCATACTGCTTAAGTAGGTACTACATTTAAAACCGAACGTACTACCCGACCGTTAAAACAG
>JAUCMT010000105.1:1562202-1592618 GCA_032357475.1 Enteromius thamalakanensis
TACTTAATAAATATACACAGTACATACAAATATATTATGTAAAGAAAAACTTTTATTTTGGATGCGATTAATCATTTGACAGCACTAATATATATATATATATATAAACATATATATATACTGTATATATATATACTGTATATATATATATATATATATATATAAACATATATAAATATATATATATATAAGTAGTAATATTTCACAATACTAGTTTTTACTGTATTTTTAATTAAATAAATGAATATTTACTATATGCATATTATGACTTATCCAATCATTACAATTGGACCTGTAACTGATCTGTAAAACTTATAGCAATAGTGGGGTTTTTTTATTTGATATTTCCTCCCGATTGCATGATCTGTGATTAATATACTAAAATACAAAATAAAAGCGAACTGCAAATTAGTTAGCAACACAAGTCTCTTACCATCCCAGTCTGCAATAATAAAACTCAGTGTTGTGTTGCCCTCTACTGGATGATCTCGGACCAAAATATAGGGATACCTCTAATTAAATATTCCAGTAATTTATTTATTTTTTTGTAAAAACAAGTCTAAATTCCACACCATATATTTTAGAGAGAATTCAGTGTTTTGGTTCTTTCCTGTCCTTTTTGCCACAAAGTGTAGAAATACAGTATATACAATAGGTGGACAGACAGACATCATTTGTCTCATTAGATAGACAGACACCCAAATAGACAGCATTTGTTTTATATTGTTACTGTCAGCAATACAGGGCGGCAAGAACACTCACAGAACAGTTAGGTGATATTTTTAGCTGCATCCTGTGAACTCACCTGATTTGTGGGCTGATCGTAGACATGTGAGCGAGGCATTGAGCCGAGCGCATTCTTCATCACTCGCTCCAAACTTCAGCAGCGCCTCACACACCTGCTCATCCGACATCTCCAACAGAGCCTCCAGAGTCAGCTCACCTGGAGAGATCTCCTACAATAAAGAGTAACGTCTGAGAGATGCACAAGCTGACCATTTGACAAATCACTTAAATGCCATTCACAAGAGCCAAGTGGATTTTACATACGACATCCAAAAGACGTTTGTTAAAATAGTACACTACTGTTTAAAAGTTCATGGTCAGTAATAGGATTTTTACAAAGAAATTAGTACATTAACTCAGCAAGAAGGCATAAACATGATCAAAAGTGACAGTTAGGACATAATGTGAGAAAAGATTTCTATTTCAACGTTTTATTCGTCACAGCTGTTTTGTAAAAGTAATTGTGTCCAAAGGACCATGTGACACTGAAGACTGGAGTAATGGCTGCTACATTTTACATTTATATTATATTTACATTTAGACATTTAGTAGAAACTTTTATCCAAACGAGGACAATGGAAGCAATTAAAATAAACAACAGAGCAATGACACACAAGTGCTATTATACGAACAAGAATAGAAAAGCAATAGAGCAAGCTATAGAGACTTTTTTGTTGTTGATATTTGCATGTAAATAAAAAGTAAAGAAATAAATAGACTAGAAAAAGAATAGAGATGCTTGTGTTAGTTTTTTATGTGTGCATGTATATATATATATAAACCAAGCAGTTAGTAAATGAAAATAATGCAAGTCTAATATTTAAAAATATATTGAAAAAAGTTGTATCTTAATTGTTTGAATACTTCACAATATTACGGTTTACTGCAATAAATATTTTAATCACATATTCACATATAACATAATTTTTTACATACCTTTTTCTCAAAACTCATAAGTATTACAATGACAAGCAAGAATAAAACTGAACTCTGAACTATAAAAATATATAATTTTACACAAAATTACCTTTTGATTCTAGTAAAATGTAAAAGCATTATTTTTATAGTGTTCAGACTTGATGTCTAAATCTAATACACAGAATATAGGAAAATGTTCATTGAAAAGACTGATGACAAAAGACATTGGACTCATAAACATGTCAGCAACACAATAGATTTCAATAAACAGAGCAATAAATGCATTCCGGCACATGCTTTGCTCATTGGTGACACATTCAAAGCTACAACCTTCAGTTACCAAGCAAGATGCCAAACAACTAAATTAAGATTTTCAATGTAAACACTCAGCTTTCTGGATGTTACATAGCATCTATTTCATTTATCATTTTAAAACATGCAAATTTATTTTTCACTTCAGTCTTAATAGTGCTCAACAGTCACTTTCCACTTTTTTCATCAGTCTTATCTTCAAGGGTTTTAAACCATGAACCATAAACCAGCAGGTTATGAGGTAAATTACAATATTACAAACTTTGATTTGTAACAAAAAGTATATTAAAATCAGACAAAAAGGCAAAGCTACAAGACTTCGCTCTATTGAAGAAAACAACTACAATTCCATGAAGCACTGCAAGTCACAAATTAAGTACAAAAGGGAAATAAAAAGATATTGAATATAAAGAGAGTTTACAAGGCTTTAGCAAAAGCATATAACAATGGTTAATTCCCCTATGCCTTACATTAATAAGGTTTTTAATTCAGGAGCTCTATATAGCTGCAGTTCCTTCTCCACATCAGCAGGGGGCTTCAGCACATTGGACAGCGCCAACACTTCAGCACTGAGGACAGCGACACTGGAGGAAAACCTCAAGGTCTGCTGTTCTAGGCTGTACATTTACAACCTTTTATGCCATCAGCTGGGAAATATTTCGAGATGTACTGCATGGGGAGGCTCAGAAGTAGCTACTTCCCACAAAACATCCTGATCCTACATAAGAATACTCTCACTAACACATTTACATATAATTACACATCTCACCACACACTCACTTAAGTATGGATTTCACATCACTATTTTCTTTGCATTGACAGCTTGAAATGAAGCACGGACAATATGGTGTTAATAAATTAAAAAAATAGTTTCATGTAGTGGTAGATTTATAATAAATAATAATATAAAAAAAATTTTTTAGTTATGAAGTAGAGTAAATTGTTAGTATTCAAAGAGATTGTTCTTACAGTATATAAAAACATAACTTTAAATCATACGTTACTGTGCACTTCCAAAAGTTAGAGACCAACTGGCTTTATTTTATTTGTCATATTTAGATGCATTTAATAACTCATTCATTTTGGACCTTAATAACAAATAATACAGAAAAAAGTTGATGACTAAAAAAAAACTGACTTGTATTGTCCAAGAAGACATGATCTTGGACCAGTGTTACTTTGGCATCAGTGTTAGACTCTTTTTTTATATTTTACATTATATTTTATTATTCAAGATTTTGTTTTTTAATTTGACATGTTTGTTATTTTAAGTTTTAGTTTTATTTTCATTATGTTAGTACTTTGATTATTAACAAAAAATAGAAATGTTTACTAAGCAAAAAGCTGAAAAAGCCTGATGTTTTTAATCATTTTATATAAAATTTCATTTCTAATTGCAAGTAATTTTTTATGATTTTAGTTTTTTTATTTTAAGTTAATGAGACAAAAAAATATTCTACAGATTCCTTTATTAATGTAACTCACATGGCTGATTAAATAAAACAAATACTAACCTTAACCAACATCCTAACTTTAGTAGAGCATTGGTAGCATTACTGTTTAAAGTCTATTTAAAGTTTCTTGGCAGGTGACTGTGTAATGGAGTTGGCCAATGAAATCATCTGTGGGGCGGGGTTTGTGTATGGCTGGTTTAGGACACAACACACAGGACTGCACATACCTCAATAACCTCCTTCCTCATGTTAACAATACGAAACCAGTGTCCCAGCCGCGGGAATCCATCCAACTCCACATTCTGCTCCTGTAAGGACACTTTACGCTTGTAAGAGAGCTGCCGACTAAAATACTTCACCAGTTTACCCTGTAAAAATAGAAAGAAAGAACTTCATATAGCACTCATTTAACAATATGATGTTTTAACATTTTAAAAATGTAAATGCAAATAAGTTTACATCAGTCACATACGCAGATCTGTAAGCAAACTCTAAATGCAATGCTTGGCATTTTTATCTCTCCTTCATGTTGTTAAATTTTTCATGATCTCTTTGAACTGATTCTCAGCATGTGGGAAAAACATGAATATTCTAAACTGGACAAGTTTCCCAAGACAGTGATGTCACTGCAGCCTTTGTGCAGGCAAATGAGGAATACGAAGGCAACATTTAAAGCTTCACCACATTTTAAACACTTACAGAAAAACAGGAAGTAACACGGTGAATTCTAAAGTAGAAAAACTGAAATAGTACTTTCTTGTCATTTTTGATTTAGCAAGTCTCTCATGTACTTTAGTTATGGTTTTTAAAGTTTTTAATATTCATACAACTATTTGAGAGGAAAATCATAATTGCAAATAATTCTTACATCAACTAAATATTGCTTTAGAAAACTTTTTGGTGTTTTCTGTCATTATATAACTATTTTCAAGATGTAGCAAGTGAGTTAAATTAATGTTAAATGAATGCATTTGTAGCTCATATAGGCCTATACTGGCGGAAAAAAAAAGGTTTTGTTGTTCAGCTCCATTCCCAGCATGCACCGGGGCATGAATAATTAATATAGTTTCATTGTTTGACTGTATACCAGTTTTATTTACACAGTTGTTGGGGGTTTTGTTGCAGCATTTAGAAATGTTACACATTTTACGGCATTTACGAGTAGTTTTGTGATGAATATTCATTCAAATATGGAATAATTGTTTTCTTGCGATGAGATCAAACATCACATGCAATAACATTACATTTACTTACTGAAGCCATACAAATGGTTTCCTTGAGCTGTATGAACTTTTGTAACAAAAAAAGGCACGACATGCAGCACATGGATTTGTAGCGTCCTTATGAATTGCCCACAAGTGAATCTTGTTATACAATACATGAGGAATATCACACACTGGATGCCATCGAGATAAATGTTGACCAACAAGAAAATAGTAATCAGCTATTTGATCAGTTTATTAAATTGTGTCCAGTCACACCTGTAGTCTGTTCAGTTTCATTTGGGTTGAGTTGATATCCCATGGCAACACTGTTTGCTGAATGTTACTGTATGAAAACACATTGTCTGTGGGTCCCAGCTGAAATAGTCAAGGATTAAAGCCTAAAGACATTTAATTTTCACTCAAAGTTCTCAATTCAATTCTTGAACTAAATACTCTTTTTGAACTGAAATGGACTGACCCAAATCCATGACACTGTCTCTTGTTATTTTGAAACAGCTGCAGATATATGAACAGATTCATTCTTTAACCCAAGAAATCCCAAACTTTTTGTCAGCTGAACCCCTTTGACCTTATATTAACACCTTAAATATTTCAATGATTTAACAACAGGTTTGCCATTTGGTCACATGAGGTGTTTAACCTAAACAAATTATTAGCATTTTTATTTAATCATTTGACACACGAGATATTCGAGATATAAACTTCCATCCAGTTCTAAAGAAAAATGTTAGAATTACGAAATATAAACTCATAATTCTGACTCACAATTCTAAATATACATCTAGCTATTCTATTTTTTTTCTGCATCTTGCAACTCTTTTATGACTTTAACTATATTGACCTATATGACTATATGACTGACTATATAAGAATTGTTACAGAAACATCCCAGATAACTTTGTTATTTTATTCCATGGCAGTAATAGGATTTTGTAGGACATGGTATTATATTCTATAGTGTTTCTAATGTCATTTAAACCACTGGCAATTTGTCAGTAAAGAATATCCTTGTTATGAATATTATGAATTTACAAAGCAACATAAATTCTAATCTTTGATTAGGAAATACTACAGATTCTATCATCTATTTGAAAGACATAATTTGTCTAGACAACAGAAAATGCTCTGTTGCAATATACTATAAACCTTAAATGAGTTTGTATTATTTTTGGTAAAAGCTCATATATTTAAAGAGGCATCACTGTATTGCTGGTACCAAATGCCATTACGCTTTGAGCCTCACTGCTGCCTGGTAAATTGAGGATGGTAATGCACATCCATCACCAGATAAACAAGCAAGAACCCCCTGATAATATCTAATGTTCGTAATTATTATTCCATCAACATGAACAAACAAAGTGCTTCATTGTGACATACTGACACTAGTGACGGCTGCAACCAACAACCAATGGAAAATGGGTTTCCCCACATCAAGAGAACGGAGTGCAAAAATACTAGAGTCGAAAAATGGTTAACACTATTCCAACATGCATGCAACAGCACATAATCGGGATCAAAAGTAATCCTCCTCAACAACACAGATATAATCACAAAATAAAGTAATAAATACTATATCACGAAGACCAAAATAACTGACAAAGCTAAAAGGTAAGATATTGACAATATACTGATGGTGGGTTAAGAAACAGGTGTCATACAGCCACACATCAAGCACATAAGTAGAAATAAAACAATATCTGATGCTGAAAAACAGAGCAAAAGAAGCCAACCAGCTGACTGCTGGGAGGAAATTTGTGCCAAATAATTGGACATGGAGGAGTCTAAAATTTCCCACCCATTGAAACAGGTGAGAGTCAGGGTCCAGGTGCATAAACTTAGCCACCGTGGGTCTATTGATCGACTTTCCAATATAAATAAGGTTAATCTACCTTTTGATAACTGAATTTATGATCAGTCTTGAAGAAAAAAACTAGCCAAACATTTTAGTCTACACGGGACATTTTCTTAAGGGCTATATCTCAGTAACTGCAGTAAGGTTTGCACAAAGTCCAAGTGCACAATGCCTACGTATAGTTCAGAACTGGTGTTTTAACAATTAACTCTCGAAACAACAGTCTGATCATTTTAATTCCTTATAAATACTTATAATACATTTTAAATACTGTGGGCCAATTGTCTAAAAAAAAAAGTCTATAAAATAGAGTCGACTCTTATGATTCAGATCTTTCTATTAAATAAAAAACACACAGCATGAGTAAAAGTAATTTCATTCTTACGCAAATCACTGAAAGAAATCGCTTCTTTTTAATAAATGAAATAAATATAGTGGGATCGGCGTAGTCCATATAAATGACTTTTTTTTAACGAGACAATTTTTTTAGTAAAAGAAACACTTAGCTAAACAGTTCCTGAATGAATCTGACTCACTAGAACAGCAAGTGAGGACTTTCGTCCAGTTACCTGTTTTGTTGCAAGGCTCATGAGTCCTAAATCAGCTGCCTGCGAACAACCCATTCATGTCAATAGAAATATTCAAAGTGTGCTGCTTGATTTTATTTATTTATTGACCTTTTTTGCAATCAGTGTTATTTTATTATAATTTAGGCCTATGCTATTTTATTTCACTTCAGTGTAACTTTTGTAGAATTTCGATGAAATTTGTTCTGTTTAAATCTAAAATGATTTCATCCTTTGGCAACAAGCTGAAAAGCAGCCTGAGCTGTTAAATACGAGAAAAGTAGCTCGAATCGAATCCTTGAAACCGGAATCATTTAGGATAATCGGAAAAGGAATCGATTCCCATCCCCAAGTTTGAGACGCATTACATAAACATTTTTAAATAATGGTAAAAGACGTTAAAGCGAAACGCGAAGAAAATCTGTTTTTTAAAAGATCATCACATCGGCAACTCTGATCTAGGGTCTTTAAAACACCTATATTTGGGCGACCACTACAGTACCTACTACAGAAACTGCCATCAGATCAGAAGAAAATATCTGGGACAGTACCTCTGGTTACATAACACAATTTCAAACGATCTCGTATTTATATGGTACGACCGCTTTAATGACGAGGATGATTTAACAACGAGGACATAAATTAATGTCAACAATAGGCCCCTTTCGGTGTCCATGTTAGCAGCGCGGACGCACGAGCCACCTTCTTCACCACCTGCAGAATGCGCACTGCAGCGCCAGCTTCTTCGTTTATTGCGCCAATACAGTCGATCCCCGAGACGCAACTTTAACGGGAAACACATTCAAAGATGCAAAACTGCTTAACGTGCATGCACGCGCACACGCATCCACTCTCGTGACATTTGTAGAAATGCTGGGGTGCAACATTCACATTTGGGCTGAGGCAAATGGATGCTCGCTTACCTCCAGCGTTCGGATTTCTTTTTGTGTCAAGTCGTTGGATGTGGCACATTTGGTCCTCAGACCTTCCAAGCTGGAGATACTAATGTCTATCATGTTTTGCACCAGTTCGCACTGCTGCAAGGCTTTTTGCAAACTCAGATGATGCTCGTCGCTTTTGGTCATATTCTCCTCGTCCATAATTTGGGAGCAGTGGTCCGTCTCTTAAGTGCAGGCTACTTTAATTCGCTCAATCAGATTAGACAACACTTGGATGGTGCGTTCGTGAAAGCACTAATAATGGTGTGTGTGATCGTGAAAAACTAGACTCTACGTGTAAGGCGATTCCATTGTTGATATCCTGATATCCTGACGGTGTTGTCATCAGGGCTGCACAGTTTATGTTTGATGCTCCGGCTTGACTCTACCATAATACACAGATATTGAAGGAAGGAAGGAAAAAACACAAATCAGATCCTCGCTGCGGTGGCATCAGCTAGATCCATTGCGCGCGTGTGAAATGCAACACAAATATAGACATCTTCGCCACAGATGGTAAAGGAGGACGTTGGGTGTTATTACTTAGCGATAACGTCTGGTTTGACTGCACGTATTCCCCTTCTGGACCATCATCAGCTGCATCCCGGCGCTCCCCCATCACACCGACATGTTCGCGTCAATCAAATTCACAGCAACAGCATCAGCATCGCATCGCCGACACAAGCAGGGAGAGAGTTCTCGCGAGATAAGCATCAATGCAGTGAGCTCACTGTTTGAACTCTGAGAACCTTTTTTTAATCAATCCGCTGTTTTATGTGCTCAAGCTGTGTAAAAAGTTGTTGGACTGCCTGTCAAATGGAAGTCGCCCTACTGCGTTTCCAAGAGCAGCCAACACTTTAAAACTGTCAAGTATCAACTTCACCTATCAAATGCCAGAATACATACTCGAGGTCAGGAGCATCTAGTTAAAAATATAGCTAATAATAATAATAATATGGCTGATTTACCAAGGTCTAATAGCAACAGACCAGTTAAGACCGGCAAATCATCTCAGGCTGGTTGAAGATTGTTTGTTTGTTTAGCAAAGGAGTTTACTTGGGTTTGGAGGGCTTAAAGGAATAAAAATTCTGTCATTTACTCACCCTCGAGTAGCACCAAATGAATTTCTTTGTTCTGCCAAACACAAAGCAAGATGTTTTGTAATCAGGCTGTTTCGGGTCACCATTAAGACAGTAGGGGAAAAAATACTATGGGAGTCAATGGTGCCCCAAAACAGGCTGATAACAAACTTTCTTCAAAATATCTTCCTTTGTGTTCGGCAGAACAAAGACATTGATACAGATTCGGAATTACTTAATAGTTTAATTCAAAAACAGATTCGGAACTACTTAATTAATAGTTGAATTATTTATTATAATAATAATAACAATTAAGTATTAGTTATTAATTATACATATTTTGTTATTTTTTGTTTGCACAAGGAGCAGCCAGTGCTCCACACAGAGATCTGATCATCATTCAGTCTGTCTGGAATGACATGAAGAAACGTAACAAACTGAGACAGACTAAACTGTGACAACATCTCCAAGATGCTTCAAGGAACCTACCTGAAAAGCTACAGTACCGTTAAAAGTTTTAGCCACTTGTTTAAAATGCTATAAAATAAGGATGCTGTGGCATAAATAGATTTTCTTAATTAAGTAACTTTTATTAACTCAATTTAATTAACATTTGTTGTGACCATCCTTCCGTTTTTCGGGTAAGCTTTGCAGGTAGGTTTCTTGAAGCATCTTGGAGATGTTGCCCCAGTTCCTCTGGATTTAGTCTGTCTCATTTTTTCCGTAACTTCATGTCATTCCAGACAGGCTGGCTGTTGTCAGACAATCCCTGCAATCTCACTGCATCATTACAATTAATGACAAAATCATTTGTTTGGTAATGTAAAGTGATATTTCCAACTGACACACTGCAACAACAAAAAATTGACAGACAATTAAAATACTAGTGTTCTAATAGTATATATATTTGTATATATATATATATATAGATAGATAGATAGATAGATAGATAGATAGATAGATAGATAGATAGATAGATAGATAGTAATTTAATTTTATTTACCTCATTTTAATTTCCACTGCAGACCTGTGTGATTTAATTGTAAATGTATAGTATGCCTGGAGCAACAATAAACAAATCTCGACATGACTCGAACAACCAGACCTAAATACAAATCAGCCCTACTAAAGCTTTAAGTGCTTTATCATCTGCACTATACTTAATACTCACAGTAACTGCTCCAATGCCATATTACGGAATAAAATTGCTTTTTGACGAATACACCGTTTCTAAACATGATACTTTGGAGGGCACTGAACATCGTGCACACAGTTTATTGCTAGTGACTTTGATTTTCTAGTCTTAAACTCTTATTATGAAATTACAGCAAGCTAGTTCCTCGTTAATCCCCGCCTTCATTAAAAGCGTGCTTCTTATTGGTCGAGAATCTGTCAGCAAGAGGCGTTCGCCGACGGAACTCTCTGTGTAGTCAGAAAAACGCGCCAAAGCACATCGAGGGGCTGAGTGAACAAAATACAAGAGGATGGCTTCAACAAGTAAAGCACAACCTCAGACGAGAAATTTACCATGGTAATGTGTTTTGCGTTCAATAGTACAAATTTCGACCTTGTGTTCTTAGCTAATAGTTAAAAGGTGTTTAACTTACTTGAGACATTCTTTAGCCGACATGTGCAGCGATGCACAAGTTGTGCTTTGTTTACTGTTGAATTGCGCTTTTTCTTCAGTCATGACCATATGAATTTATGGATTTGAAATCACTAACGTTATAGACTGTAACTGAGCTTAGTATGTAGAGTATGTAGAAATTATATATACAAGAACGTCTTATTATGACAGCTGAGCTGACATCGTATCACTGATGGAGAAAATCGATGACAACTCAAGTGAATCACTCAATTCACTGCAAAGTAGTCTTTATTAAAGCACATGTCTGAAATGATAAGCTCTCTATTAATAATAGGTAACGTTACTCGCGATGATAGCTAGTCTCGTTGTATCAATACTGTTAATATGAGGCTGCTTATGAGTTTATGAGTAATAAGTTTTTTTTAGCTGCTGTTATTGCACTAGACTTAAATAAAGTAAAACATAATTTAACAAATATCATTTCTGGATTTCAGGGTCGAAAAGTACAGGCCACAGACGTTAGATGACCTCATCTCTCACCAAGACATCCTGAGCACAAGTAAGCAGTGAATTGTCAATTGTACTCTTTCATTCATTTAACCAAACTAAGATCTGTACTGTAATAGTAGTATACAGTCTATGTGAATTGTTTACCCAAAAAGAAAATTCATTTGCATCCTTGTAAAATTTTAGTTAGATTTTTTACACAAAAAGTTGTATGTACTACTTTTATGGTACTTGTGACCATAAAATTACCACTTTATTTCTATATATATTTACACACATTTTTTATTAATGTCGACTTACTTTTTCATCCACAGTCCAGAAGTTCATCAGTGAAGAACGACTTCCTCATCTGCTTTTCTATGGACCTCCGGGAACAGGAAAAACCTCTACTATACTAGCATGTGCCAGACAGCTGTACAAAGATAAAGAGTTCAACTCCATGGTCCTGGAGGTACTGTGTTATGTTTTTTGTTTTTACAGATGTTTTCTAGATTTGGCCAATTTTTCCCAGTGGTGAATAATCCACACCACTCCAGCTCATTAATTAATGTCTTGTAAATTAAAAAAGCCACACAGTTTGTAATGAACAAATCCACGGAGACGTTTTTAATCTCATATCATTTTTCCTGGCTAAAATAGGGTTCTCTGTCTATAATATCCCTTACTTGAAATTTCCCCAAACCTGTTCCAATGAATAAAAAAAACTTCTACCTCGTAGATGTACTGAGACCAAGTACAATGTTAATTTTTGGGTGGACTATTCAAATTGAAATAAGTCTGTTGTTAATTTTGTCTGACATTAAGTCCATTCTATATTTATTTTCGGTTTAAAATTTTTTGTAATGGAAACTTTTCTGTATTTTATTTCAACAGCTCAATGCGTCAGATGACCGTGGCATAGATGTGGTGAGGGGGCCGATCCTCAGCTTTGCCAGCACACGAACCATCTTCAAGTAAGAGCAGTACTCACCCTTACATCCCATTCATGAACAGTGTGTGTGATTATAATATCTGTTCTCGCAACTCGTATACAAACATATATTACAGGTATTTAATTTTCATCTAGCAGCTTGAGTGACATCTTGCCTTTTTATTGAGTAAAATGTTTACCATTAATAATGTAGCGAATGTCCCCTATGTTTGCTTCTTGTAGGAAAGGCTTTAAGTTGGTGATCCTGGACGAGGCGGATGCTATGACCCAGGACGCACAGAATGCTTTAAGGAGAGGTAGCGTACCATCTGCCCCTCCATCAGCTCACCTGCTGAGCCCCCAAATGTCCCGATGGCAGAAGAATAGGGTTCTGCCGTTTCACATGAATGAGAGCAGTGTGATTATGATTAAAAAAAAAAAATTAAGGAGAGTTTAAGGTAAAATTTTACCAAACATTTAATTCTATTAAAAAAAAAAACTGTATGCTTATTTTAGGTTTTAAAATCTGTTGGATATCTATTTTAATTTCATGCCTTTTATATTATTTAATTTAATGTTTTATTTTTAGACCGTGCATTGTGATATAGTTTAAGATTTAGTATCTATTTTTTAATTATTTAATTAATTAATGTAATTTATTTAATTTAATTATTACAATATTTAAGTGGGGTTTTATTAATGAGTCACATGAATGAGTGCAGTATGATTGATGTAAAAAATGTAATTGTTAATATGTGGGATATTTATGATACATTTGACACATCATCTGCTTTTGTGCTTCATGCTTTAAATGTAAAAATGTGTTTTCTGCATATTATAGATACAGATATATTCGTTATTGTTGTTATTATTAAAAAATGTTTTTTATAATATTCTTTATTTAAAAAAAGGTTATGATTTAAAATAATAGTCTATTTTTAGTTTTTTTTTTTGGAGCTGTATTTATGCAGACTTTGAAGTTGGGTGTGATTTCTTTTAAAATGTATTTATTTTTTCCTTTCTCTCGCTCTCTCTCTCTCTCTCAGTCATTGAGAAATTTACAGAGAACACACGATTCTGTCTGATCTGTAACTACCTTTCAAAGATCATACCTGCGCTACAGTCTCGATGCACACGGTTTCGTTTCGGCCCCCTGTCCCAGAGCCAGATGATTCCCAGACTAGAGCATGTGATACAGCAAGAGAGGTGAGACTCTCATCACAGAACAACCAGATCAAGCGGATTTTGTTTCTGATTGAAATTAGTATTGAATTGATTGCATTCTGAAAGATATCCACATCACCCAATTTCCATTTGAAAAGGTAAATATCAGTAATTAGAAAGACATCTTTTGTGCTTGTTAAAAAAAAAAACAGAGCAACATTGAAATAACAGCATTAAACCCGTCCAGTGTTTTTTTTTTTTTATCTCAATATCTGAAGTGAGTCATCAGATGGATCCACTCAAAAGACCCTGAACACAAAAAGACCCTGGCTGGAGTGACCCAGCCCTTTTGATTAAAAACTCTTCACACATATTTTACAGTACATTGGGGCTCTGCCCTCGGCCGCAGGACACAGCTTTGAGTGAATAAAACTAAACATTGTATTTCTCCAGCATGGATTCATGCATATTTAAAAATCTATTTTTCACTGACAGCATTGACATCACTCCAGATGGCATGAAGGCCATTGTGACCCTTTCAACAGGAGATATGAGACGATCGTTAAACATTTTACAGGTGTGTATCATATGAAAAAGTGATGTTTTGTGGTCTGCTTACTGCATTGCTGTTGGCATGAAAAATATTGGGGAAAATCTGTTTTCATGTCCAGAGTACACACATGGCCTATGGGAAGGTGACAGAGGAGACAGTGTACACATGCACTGGACATCCTCTCAGATCAGACATCGCCAACATACTGGACTGGGCCCTCAATAAAGACTTCACCACTGCGTACAACCGTATCCTTTCTACTCTAGTGGTTGGTTGGTTGGTTAGTTATTTAGTTAGTTCTCCAAGCATTACAGTAACGCATAAGCTTTTGTTTTGTTAAATTTGTAATCTTTTATATATATTTTTTTGCTTTTTAAAGATAGCTGCGAGGTGATCAGAAATCTTTGGAAGACAGTGTCTACAAAACGTATAAATAAATTAAAATGAACATGAATTACATTTTGTGAATTTGATCCTTACAAAATTGTATTATTTTTATATTTTATTTTATTTTTTATTCACAATAATGTAGAATGTGTTTTAATCATGAATTATTTTTTATTAGTTTAATAATTCAGATTTCGCTTGTTGTCCAAAAGTTTTAACAATTTCTATTTCCCCCCCACAGTAACAGTAAAATGAAAATGTACAGCAAATATATTAATAACAAGTCAATACATTAATAAAGTATTAGGTAAAATCTCACATAAATGTACAAACGTATGCAAATTAGGAAAATAACATCAAACATTTATGTATTCTAATCTGTTACATTTGTGTTTATGTATTAAACTGTTATTTTCTTAATGATATTTAAGTGTTTATACAGGTATTAGAACTGTGGTGTAAGTTGCTGATATTAATTTATGACGTTTCCAAAATCCTTATCTGGACCCAACAGAAATTCTGCAACTCAAAACTCTAAAAGGTCTGGCGCTTCATGACATTTTAACTGAAGTCCATCTTCTCATTCACCGTGGTAAGACTACACTTTTAATTCTGTCATGCGTGGCTTTATAAATGGTTCCTGTTCAAAATAACTAAACGGTGCAGAACGACACACACAACACATCACAACTTTGATGTAGTGATGAGCTACATGTTTTCCCTGCCCTTGTTACCATGGAGATCCTTTTGTGGTTGCTATGGAAACCGGTTGTTCTTGTTTTTAAAGGACGCCTGTTAGACGCAGCAGAGTGTACACACGCAATATTGTACTATTTTCAGAAACCAGACTGCAATAATGAGTAAAAATTATTTTTTTTATTTAGATATTTAGATTTATTGGTCACACAATCAAAGTGTTTTTAGGTGTGTTAATTTTACTCTTATGTTTTTGTTTCTATTTCAGTGGACTTTCCCCCCTCCATCCGCATGGGCCTGCTTATAAAGCTTGCAGATATTGAGTGAGTACATTTATTATGTCAAGTTATTTGGTGAATGAGTTAAGAAGTGTGTACACTGTTTTGATTAACTAAATACAAATGAAGCAAATAGCACCACTCTCATGTGGTGAGAGTCATAGATACATAGATACTATCAAAGATGCTCATAGATAGAGTTCAACTTGGATTCACCTGATTAATGTAAATATACATTGGTATAAAACAAAAAAACGGTAAAATCGAGTAACCTGTGCGCCTAAATGGTCTAATGCACACAGAATCTCATTAGTTATGTAATAAATTAACAATAAGAAAATACATGTGTAACGCAGTAAATTGGATCCGTGCGGCTTGTGAAGTGAGTGCTTTCTACTGGGTGCTTGATACTAAATTCTTTCTTGCTCTGGACCAACACCACTCTTACAGTGAAATTATGCTTTTAAAAAATGTTTTATATTATAAAATATTTATATTTAATATCACTTACTCTAAATAAATCATATATTTAAAGTTGTGTACAGTGGCCGAGAGCGCTCAAAGTTCTGGAACTTCAGAAAACGTGTAAATATAAAAAAAAAAATCAAACAAACATCAATTTGACAAAACATGCGTACAGCAAAACCAAATAAAGAAACTTAAATAAGAAAGAAAATTCTTCATTTGTTTGTGTTGTGAGCATTTGAGGCACCTGCTGACACACTGATGAACATGTTTTCTTGATTAACTGATGTCACACTGACATCTAACAGCAGATGGCTATTAGGATCTACTGCTCTTCCTGTAGTTCCCGGATGTGTGCTCTGTCGTATTTGAACCACTGAATTTGTAAAGTGAAATAAAACTAACCGAAAGTTGAATATTGCCTGATGAATATTATTGCTGGAATTAAACTAAATATTTTAAAAGTGAACTTTGTGAGGTGAATATTGATTACTGAATTTTAACAGTGAAAACGTTTGTGAAATGTTCTCTGCGTAAATATACAGCCATGTTAAAATGCAGCTCATAAAAATGCAAGCCATGAAAATACAATGCATTAAACTGCAAGCACTGTTAATTGCAATGTATTTTTTTTCAATTTGTGGAATTCAACAAGCTTTTTTTTTTTAATACTTTAGACAGGATTTTTGCTCCATACATTGGTCATTAGCAATGATACTGAAAATTCAGCTTTGCATTTTACAATGTATTCAAATAGAAATTTTAAATTGATTTTATTCCAAATGATTGCAGCCTTGAAAAGAATAAGACAGGATTTAAAATGACACACCAACCCTAAACCCTTTGATCAGTTTATTTTATGTATATTTTGAGTCCGCTTTAACTTCTGTTCTTTCCATTTCAACCGTAAGGTATCGTCTGGCCTCTGGAACCAATGAGAAGATTCAGCTGAGCTCAATGGTTGCAGCTTTCCAAGCTGTTAGAGACATGGTAGTCAGCGATGGATAGACCATTGCCTCACACTTTAAAAGGGTTATGTAACATAGATCTGTGATGTCATGAGAGGAAGTTGTTTACTTCTTCATATTGTTCAAAATATTGAGAAAAAAAAAAAAGTGCAGAACCCTGAAATGTTTTTTGAAATGTTTATTTTTTAAGCTTAAAATAATGCTTGTCTCAGTACTTTGTAAAAACAGATGCTACACTTTCAAAGTAGATATGTAAAAAATTAAATCCTTAAATAAATATTTCATGTATGTAGTCACAATAATGTCATAACCGCATCCTAGAAAATTTACGCAACATTTAAAGCAAAGTTTGACCCACAAACATTACCGTTTTCAGTCATCTGCAGTGTTCTTTACAATATACGATCTTTTGCTTTGGAATGTCCCTGTAAGTGAGGTATTCCAGGATTTTCTTTGGCAAGGGAAGAGCCTCCACTTGATAGGTTGAAATGGATAATCTTAGAGCAATCCGACACAGATGCTTGAGTTGAGGAATGAGACGAGGAACTCGCCAGAATTTTACATGTCCGTCTCTGCACCTACAGTCAAATATAAAGAACTTTATTCCCGTATACAAGCAGAAGAAAATTCTAGAGTAAACACTGTCAGCCGAAAATGAATGTCAATGATTTGGCTTGTAATACCCTGTAGCGATGACGCCCTCGTGTGGATGGAAAGCACAGCACACGCCACCGGCTCGGTTGTGATCGGTGTCTGCGACTAGTTTATCTCGTTCTACATCCCAGATCCGTAACGCCCTGCAACACAGTACAGTAACATTGGAAACAACAGAGAGCGGTGAGGTCACAAGGGATATGTCTGGTCACGCAGTCCTGAAGAGCCCAAAGGGATAGTTCGCTGCTCACCTATAGTCTTTAAAAGCCAGCAGCAGACCAACCGGAGAGAAGCTGAGTGATGTCAGTAGATTGTCACTTCTGTAAGCACATACCTCACAGTCTCTGGGAAGATGAAAAAATCAATATCCAGCATATATTACCACAGAGTTCAATGGAAATTTGAATTGGCTGGAAGTGTACTCGCCCACATGCCTGTCAAGATGTAGATGAGTTTATTTTTTCCTCCGTACAGATTTGGGAAAATGTAGCATTACATCACTTGCTCACCAATGCATCCTCTGCAGTAAATGGGTGCCGTCAGAAGGAGAGTCCAAACAGCTGATAAAAATGATAATAATCCACGAGCAATACAGATCACTCCAGTCCATCAAATAAGGCAGTGTGTTCGTTATGAACAAATCCATCACTGATAGGTTTTTAACATTTAAATGTTTGTCCTGGCCAAAATATCCATAGATGTTTTTTTTATCTTCAGTAAAAAAAATAGCCATCTCATTTGAATCAGGAATTAAATATGCAGATTATGCATTAACAAGCAAAAAAAGTCAGTGGATTTTGATGAGCAAGGATAATAGTGGATGAAAGAAATATTATCATGAAAAATGGTCTAGTATTTTGTCCAGAAGCGAAAACGCCTTGATGATGGATTTGTTTCTTACAAACAAAGAAGATTTCCACTTATTGATGGACTGGAGTGGTTTGGATTATTGTCATTTTTGGACTCATTCTGGCGGCACCCATTCACTGCAATAATGGGTAGCAAATAATCTAATGTTAAATTTCTCCAAGTCTATTCCGGTGAAGCAACAAACTCATCTTCACCTTAAATGGCCTGAATACATTTTCAGCAAATGTTTATTTTGGGGTAAATTATTCCTTTAACCATATTAGTTAGGAAATTGGACGATTGATGTATACATTATAAAAGCATCAAATGATTCAGCATGCGTCACAATTATTGTAAAATGTGAGAGAATAACATTGTTTGGCTAACATACTCTACTCTAGACAGGAGATCAGCTGTATAAGGGTCCCACAGGTCTAACCACCAGCCTGTAGTGGAATGATACGACGCGATCGCAAGCAGCGCTCCATCCTGAGAAAAGTCACATGATGCCATGGTGCGCTCTTGGTCATATGTAAGGTGCCTCATGAAAGTGTAGGACCGCAGGCTCCACAAATACACCTTCTGAAAACAACATTTAGACGATGCAACACAGTTCAGTTATCACAGTCGCAACAATTAAAAGATCAGTGGTATTAGAATTTATCTGCATGGCTCTACAGGATATCCTGTTGCAGAGAACAAAAGTAACTTAACCTTTCATGTAACTACAAGACATCCTAGCAGCAGTAACTACTGTACAAAAGTGTTCAAATGCTTTTTGTCTTCATTTTGAACAGTAAGGCTATTACTATTATTCATTATACAAAACCTAACAGACTGAAATGAATGAAAGTGAAATGTTTTACTTCGGAAAATGTGCTTGTGCTGTGTGTTTAAAAAAACACGTATTTGCTACTTAATGAAAAAATGGTTTACATTTAATGTAAACATACAGATTTTGAAGGTGCTGCAGCATTGTTAATTGAAATTTTAATAAAGTAAACATAAAGATATATAAAAATAATAAAAACGACAGAAGCACAACAAAATCAATAAAATATATATCTATATTTATACCAATAAACTAAAAAATTCAAACTTATTTTTTTAGATATGAAAAATAATTCAAAAACATTAATAATGTATCAATAGAGAAATAATACTAAAAGCGCTCACAGAGTCGAGGTTGCAGACAGAAGCGATCACACTGCTGTCAGGTGACACAGAACATCTGAAAACCCAGTAGTCTGGACCCCGCAGCACATGGGGAGTGACGCCTGCAAAAATCAGCATTACAGTCTTCATAAGCACAAAATCAAAGATCGTGAAAACGTATTTTCATCTCATTGCAAAGATATGTTGCTTCCAAATCAGATGCTCTGACCCTTCTTTGCTAAGTCCCATATCCTTAAAGTTTTGTCTCGGGAGGCTGATACAAGCGTGAGACTTCCATTTGGAGTGAAGACTAAATCCCTGACAGGAGCCTGATGTCCAGTTAGAGTAACCCGCAGATTTCCTGAAGACAGAACATTGATTTACAAATATATTAAACCTTATACTACATGTGTATAACACCATGCTGTTAATGTTTAGACCAGTCAAAGTTCTTGATGGCTAAACCGAGTCCGGAGTTCAATCTTACCAGTTGAGACAACCCATATTTGGATTGCTCCATTGTTCAGCCCAATGGCCAGCAGTAGCTCACGATCACGTCTGTTCTGATGTAAAGCATCCCCTCGGGTAGACAGGCAGGGTCCAAACGCCAGTGCCCACACCGTCTGCCCACAGTTAAGTGTCTTCTCTTCACTGCGTCCAGCTTTAGTGCTACTGTTAATACAAAGAGGTCCCACTTTCTTACCATGTACTTACGTGTAAATTAATTTGATGTTTTTACTTTGTACTTATTATTTTTTAAATACCTATATCTAGTTACATCTTTAATTACATTTATAATTACACTGCTGACATTCATCCCTTACACCTTAACCCACCCTTAAACCTACCCATACCACCAAACCTGTCCATAAACTTACCTGTATCCCACCTCAATAGCAGCAAAGGTGTCTTGCAATACAGTATTTTCACAATAAGTGCATTTTACTTATTTTTTGATATAAGTTAATAGTATCTAAGGCTACCTTTTAAAAAAAAACAGGGTCTCCTATGATGTTAATTTAATATTGTGCTGTTACATATAAGCCTATATTTATTAACCCATTGTGTTATGAAAACCGACGCACTCTGTGGATATCAGCGGCCAGGGGAGGAGTTTGACGATGCCGTATCCCATCGACCAGGCAAAATACGATCCGTCCGGAGAGAAGCGGACGCTCCATGTCTCGCAGCCGGCGGAGCCGTACAGACGCGGGGGATGAGCGGGTTTCAGCTCCGCGATCAGATCATCACAAGTAAAGTGACCTGTCATGCACAAGACAAATGCGCGTATGCGGAACTACACATTTTCTACTAATAGAAAAGCGTATTTTTCTCATTTATCAACTGCATTTGATTATATATCATCTAAATTATGTGAACTGGCATTGTCTTACCTTTGACAGTACAACCTCGAAGCGACGTGCACATCTTACCACTGAAATCATGAGCGCATCATCTCTACAGTACATGGGGATTCATTTCACTAGAGGGCGTGGCTAGACAAGCAAACCACGTGACCCTGTCGTCAAGCGTGTATCATTCTGAGTACAGTACATACTTGGGTGTGTCTACTGTATATTTACAGTGTTAAGGTGTGTTTTGTACTTGCCATTTACACCTCAGGTATCGCGATTTTACAGCGTAGGATACATTTTATTTTATAATGTCATTTAAAGTCTGTTTTATGCATTACTGAAATTGTACAGAATCTAGACATAATTTAAACACACACCTAATTCAATTTTTTTAAAAAGAGATTTCCTTTTTAATTATGTAATGGCAAAAATATTAATAATAATGCAATTACAATGTTAGTATTTGTTGAACTGCTTTTAATTTAGGCTTAAAGTGTAAGCTGTTTAATCACACACGTGTGTACTGAGAAAAGGAGAACTGCAAAGTTATTAAAAGTATGTCTAGATGTTTTACAGTAATAAGAACTGAAGGAAAATCTGAAATTAATTCACAGTGCAAAGAAATTGCAATGGTACAAAATAGGCTTCATAGGTTTTTTTTTATTATTTTTTTTGCCACAAAATATGACCCAGATATATTTTGTTGAGATTCACCCATTCACAATTTTATAGAAAGCATCATTCAAACCAGTTCAAGTAATAATAACATTTCATAACACATTTCACTGACATACTGTATAGTACGGTAAAAGTTTTAATTTCATGAATTGAGACCAGTATGTTAAAAACTAATACTGAAAATAAAAACAGGGCCTGTAAAACGAATTTAAGACCTTTACACTTTGCACAGATCTCTGGAATATTATACAAGGAAAATATCACACAAAAATACAAATAATTTATCAGAATTGACCATTTGGAAGAATTTCATCTCTGTACATCTAAACTAAAAGCTAAAAGTGTGCTGTCTGTGGTGCTGGTTCTGGATGTGTTTGATCGTTATGTTGCGCTGTATTGTCTGCATTTTCTTCTTGATCACCTGTAAAATAAATATCAGAAAACATTTATTTGCCCAAGTTTTAATTTCATCATGATATAAAATTTCCCAATTCTTTCCAAACAAACTCCTTTTGATACCATAACACAAACGTCTAAACAATATTCAGGACTTACTGGATGGTATTCTGTGAATCTCTACGAGTGTGGTTGCATGTCCGTTTGTCAGCGGAGGGAGTTGTGGAGCAGTATCATGGAAAATTTCCTCTTCATCTGAATCCACTAAACTCAGTATATCCCCTCTGTCATCGTCTAAATGACTAGAAGAAAAATGTTACAATGCCTCAGCTTCACACTTCCTTACTACCGCATGTTATAACATATAGATATAATGTTTTGAAATAATGCTGTTATATATGACCCTGGACCACAAAACCAGTCATAAGAGTCAATTTGATTAAATTGAGATTTATGCATCACGTCAAATCTGAATATATAAGCTTTCAATTGATGTTTGTTAGTATAGGACATTATTTGGCTGAGATTAATTAAAATCTGGAATCTGAGGGTGAAAAAAAAATCGCATTTGAACTTGTCCAACTGAAGTCCTTAGCAATGTATACTTCTAATAAAAAAAAAATTACCATACAATGTATTGTTGTCTATTGCTACAATTATACCTGTATTATGACTCAGGATCATGTATTACTATGATTATTAATAATTATTACTTACCTAAATCCCAAACCTGTAAAATAAAATAAATAAATATTTATACAAAGTATCTTTATAAAAAAAAAATAAAAAAAGGAGTTTTATTTAGGCACTCAGTATGCAAAAATACTTACCAATACAAATTCTATCCCGCTTTGAATATATCGTCACACCGATAATGACTCCAATCATCATTATCAACACAGAAACAAAGACACCAACCACAGCTCCTTGATTATCTGCAGAAGCTGAGAACAACGATTAAACAGTCTGACATTTCTTTTATTACAAAGGGAAGAAGCTAATGTGGGGGATGTTGGGTAATCCTTTTTCTAAGGGAAAGGTATTACAGAGCAATGTCAGAAACATCTTGTCTGATCACATTCATGCACAGGTGTCATAGCTGACCTCTGATGTATTTTTTAAAACATGCTTCTCATTCTTAAACATCTGAAATCAGAGGATTGCGTAAATGCACAAAAAAAGTTAACTCAATTAAATATCCAAACATATTAATGTGGCAGTGCGAAAAATAGAAATGTTTATCCTTAAGTTCAAATGTGATCTGGACTTATGTGAACATATAGTATGGAGAAACACTTACTCTTCACAGTAAGATACACTTCCAGCTCTTTTGGACCAGTAGGGTTTAAACTGTGGCAGAAGTAGATCCCTTCATCTTCCTTTGTTACATTGATTATAGTGAGTTTGTAGATGGGGTTAAGATCAGACACAATATATTTGGAGGAGGTGTTGATGATTGTCTTGTTCTTTTGCATCCAGACAGTCTTAGCCTGTGGCAGAGATTCGCTCTCAGTACAGCTGAGGGTGATATTGCTGCCCACCAAAGCAGTTACCATAGGATCTCCTAAGGGATACGGGGACTCTGGAAGAAACATCCAAATTATGGTTTAGTACAATTTAGCCAGAGAAGATAAAGACAGGCACAAACTCAAGCTGTAATAATCTGGGAATGTTTAAAGCTGCAGTCTATATCTTTCTTGTGTTCACAATTTACAAAATGTATATAATGACGATGAATCCATTTTCCAAACTGTGTTTTGGCTTGTCCTGAATTCATAGTTTCATAGACATTTTAAGAAATTGTTATTGTGCTGCCTAATATATTTTTGTGGAAACTACGATACCCTTTTTCTCAATTATTTGATTAATAGAAAGTTCTTTTCAAATGTACATTTCTGGTGACATGTCTTTACTGTATGATCCATTTCATGTTTCCTTGTTGAAAAAAAAACTATTCTTCTTTAAAAAAAAAAAAAAGAAGACATATACAGTAAAAGGTAAAACAACACAGAAAGTAAATCTCATTAAAACGTCATATTTTGCATATAATAAAACAATAAAAACGTTAATCCTATAGATAAAATGGTCTTACGGAGCTTAATGGAGCAGGAATTCTCCACTCCAGTCACATGATGTCCAACACACTTCACCTCCTCTCCACTGTGCAATATAACCTTATTCACATGGACCTCCAAACGCTCTGTTTGCACCGATGTGGAGTTAACCGTGGGACCCTTGGCTATAACATGTTCTTCAAGGACTTCATGCCAGTCCAGAGTGGGCACAGGATAACCTCCATACCAGCTACATATTAACAAGACATCCAATGTCTCATTTACTATGTCCCAGCTGCACTCTGGACGCCTCTCTGGAGCATCTGAAAAAATGTAAGCTCTTAATTATTTAAATTAAATAAATTAAAGCAAACAGTATAAAACACAGATCTAACAAACAAAACCAAATCCATACAAGACACGGCGCCTGAAATTTTTTTGTACATTTTGAAGGTAAATTGAAAGAAACAAATACAAAAAAAAATAAAAAATTAATATGAAAACATCCGTCTTACAGTAAACTAGCAGCTCCTGGCTCTTGTGCACAGTTGTGTTGGAGAGTGTATTCTGGGACGTACAGGTGTACATCCCTTGATTGCTTAGTTGGATGTTATTTATGGAGAACTCAAGAAATGATCTGTTCCCAGACGGCTTATAACTGTCCTGCGCCAAATCTTGAACAGTCCATGCCAGGTTTTGTGAGGGAGAAGACTCACTGGAGCAGTTAAAATACACATCTGAGCCTTTTTTGACATATAATGTTCCATTCTGTAGGAGGGCTGCTGGTTGTATGGCCAGTGAGACACTAGTTGGACCCTCTGAAATATAATAAAAACATATAAACATAATTATTTAACTGACTTGCACAAACCACCAATCATCAGACATGTTTCGTTACAACTTAAGAATTAATGAACATCCGTTGCTCTTAAAATATTACATTTCAAATGAACATGTTGACCTTCAATAACATTACGCACCACCATTCAAAAGTTTGGGGTAGGTAAGATTATATATACATATATATATATATATATTAGTGCTGTCAAATGATTAATCACATCCAAAATAAAAGTGTTTACATAATATACACAAGCATGTATACATTTATGAAAAATGTTATGTTTATTTGTTAAATATATATATAATATAAAATATGTACAAATATAATGCATGTTATTCATTGATGAAACAGCCTTGATTTGAAACTGATTTATCTTTAAAATCACTTCAGATCAATTTAAAGACTCCTTGCCAAATAAAAATATTCGTTTTATCTAAAAAATAAAAATATTCCTGATCCCAAAGCTTTGAACTTTTTCAAAATGTTAACTACACTATAATATTGCTTCTTGTGTTTAGTTAGTCATCTTGCATGGTGTCTATCCTACGCATCTCAGTCATAAGGTGTTGGTTTTCTAGGTTCATGCATTGCAGTTAAACCAGAAAAACCTGTTTGAAGTCAGACTCCCGATCTCACAGAAACCAGAGACATCTATTGCATATCAAAGCTTTCCATTGTCACATTAGTACGATTTAGATATCCACAGCACCGTACCAGCAACTCGAAGCAGGGTGTTTGAGAGAGTTTGCCATGAGCTGCCATCCTTTGTTTGGGATTCACATTCATACTGGCCTTCATCTATAAACTGGAGGCCACTGATCCAAAGAGAGCCATTGTTTGAAATGGAAAGATGCTCTGATGGCTTTGGGTTTTGGGTTGCAACAACAGCCCCATTTTTCTTCCAGCGATAAAGAAGTGAAGACACATTGACTTGCTGGTCAAGACACCTTAGTGTAGTATTGCCTCCCTTCTCTCCAGTAACATAGAGTTGCATCTGCTCCTCTGACGCTACAGGAAGAAGGACAGAGAAATGTGCTTTAAGAGCAGTAACGTTACTGTGATCACTTACAAACATGCAGCAAAGGTACTGTGCTAATGTTGTTGTTTTTTCAATATGGTGCTATTGTAACACCATTTTGTACAATGGTTGCAATAACAAAAAGTTCTATGGTAGCTCCATTGTGTTTGAATATCTACCATGTTTTTTTTTTTGTTTTTTTTTAAATTCCCTCGAGCACCATGTACACACTATAGTAGTGAATGACAACTATATAATGTGATATCGATATAAAACACATATATATAGCTCCGCGTAGTGTTATAAAAGTGAAACCAAAATAGCGTACCTGTCAACTCACCTGTTTGAAGTGACAGAAGAAGCAGATGTAGAAATATTGCAGATATGATCATTTTAGGACTGTAAGAATGTCCCATGAGATTATGGGATAACAAACTTTCTTGGTAAAATCGCTTGTTTCTTTTTGTTTCCCGGCAAAACGCATCAAACCCTTTTCTATAAATTAAATAAATAAGCAGAAATTCTTGAGATAAATTCGCAACCGTTCTAAACTCGCTTTGGCCTTCGAATCCTGTGTATTTTGTGTCACGTTTGATTCATGTCCATCTTCAACCTGTTTACTTGCTTTCTTTCCCGGAAACTTTGAATTTGTTTTTTTACCACACCCTTCACCTGAGCTCTTAAAGAGACACACACCACATTTAACGCACGCGTGGCAAGGTGCTCTGAGTCGAGTCTGGCAGGTTATATTTTTCCTTTTTTTTTAGTAATATGGTCTTCATTTAGAAATCGCCTACATAACTTACATACTATAAATAGACTACTTTTTTTACTTACAGTTGCATATACAGTACATAAATGCACATTTATATACAACAACCTACTGATCTTGATATTATAAAAGTAATAAACAAACATATGAACGACTATGTTATGTATTAATTATTATTATTTTGTAATTTTTAAGGATTTTTACAGTAAATAGGTCAAACCAACAACATTGCCTCAGACTTCACACACTGACAAAGAAAGAAAGAAAGAATAAATAAAAATATTAAATAATAATCTTAAACATAAATGATAAATGAAAGTACAGTTGGTTTGGGAATGACTGTATTTAACTGTGGTTAATATTTGTAATAGTATTTTAAAATACTTCTACTAATAATAATAACAATACCGACAATTAGGTTCGATTTATAATTATATTTTAAAATTATTTATTAGCTGTTTCGTATGTGGAAAGGCAAATGCACACTACCGGATAAAAAAAGTATTTAGTATATATTATATGATATTGCTATGTTATGTTACTTGTTTTTATTCTATAGGCCTACTAATATTCAGTATTACTAGCTAACGTGTCTAACGTGTTCATATGGAGGCGTTTCATCTCCACTAGAGTGCGCCAAAGCGTTACTTTGTTCTGACGTCTCCACATGTGTGCGACACTGTTATGGTTCCCCCGTTTTAAGAGCCGGTGAAAATCATTCCTCCATATTTTCAATATGTCAGGCAGTAAGAAGCCGCGAGCCGTAGCAAATCCTCTGGAATCGACCATTACATCTCCGAGTGAAAGAATACTAAAAGAATGCCACACTTTATATATCGACAACGACAACGGTAAATAACGGCACCATTCGTATGTAAACAAGTGTTGCTATTCGTGTTTTTGTGATCTGGAAACATTGTATGGAACAAATCAGCTTGAAAGTTAAAACATCAAACGTTCGAAATATATAACTTAATACTGTTAGTAATATTTATACTAGTCAGTCATTCATAAGCTGTGTTATTGGCTGTGTCTAAAAAAACTTACAAAGCCGCCTAACTTAAGTTGCTTACTGAAGACAGTTTTGGACTTATAAGATAAGGCAACATGACTTTGTAGGCAGCTCACAGGGGTTTGAGACACAGCCATGTTGGCCAGTTGTCTCTGTATGTCACGCTACTGTAGTTTATGGGTCAGTTACAAAATATATACTTGTAATCCACGATTATGGAATATCTACGTTCACCTAAATCGAAATGTCCCATACTGGGCAGTAAATTCATGTTCAAATCATGTTTGTGTGCACATTTACTGTATAAAACAAAAGTACCATAGTATTATCCTCTTTGAACTGTTGTTGAAAGCAGTTAGGCATCATGGACTGATAATAAAGCTCCTTTTGTCTGGATATTTTTGACAGGATTGGTGAAAATTGCAGAAAGTTTGGGAGTGAGGCTGTTACCGCCACGGAAGAAGATTATAGTTATGATTATGGGAAACCATTCTGCTGGAAAAAGCTCCTTCATTAACTGGTAATCACAGATCGTCTTGAGATAAACACATCTTTTAGTAACAATGATTTGATCTTATTTAGTTTTTATTTACCAACATCAAGTTGCATTATGTGTCTTATCCTGTTTGACTACAATGTATAGCTTCTACCTGATTATATGTTATAGTCTTGCACACACAAATACAAATGCACATTCATTATTAATGTACATGATTTTTCCAGGTCCACTTCATTTCATTCATTTGATAATTTAGTTATAAAAATAAAATAAAAAATTATATGATTACAAAAGAGGAAACATTTTGGGATATACATAGGAATAACAACATTTTAAATGAAATCTGTTTTTCAGGTATGTGGAGGAGCACATTCAGAAGACTGGTGTTGCCATTGAGACACAAGGCTTCACGTTTATAACTAGTGGAAGAAAACGAGAGTCACTAACAGTAAGTACATTTATGTGCACACCAGAAAGCAGACTATTGTGACAAAGCTGCTTAAGGCGAACAGTTTACACTCTTAACCCCTATATATGGTATATGAATTTTGTTTGGTACAGGGATTTATATTTATATATATATTTTATATTTATATTTATTATTTTTACAGAATTCAAGTTAGCATAGACCCTTCTTCGGCTAACGTTATATACATTTAATGCACAGTCCATCTCCCAATACTAGCGGAGGAGTGCAGGCAATGCATATATACAGTCTTATACGAAGATAAATAGTGTATTTATGTGTTTTTGTATTTATTTCAATTATTTTGACCACATGATTGTAATAAATATGGATGAGAAGAAAAGTCACATGTCACAGAAAGTGCATGGGGCGATTAATAATAATGACTCACGGGTCACATGTTGACCAGCAGTGTTTTCTCTGAGTGTCGTTCAATAAAACCAAGCTGCAAACAGATCAATCAAAAGAAAACACATTAGCTGAACCTGTTTTAATGAATTTCAGAAGCAACCCTTATTTGAATTTATAATTAAGGACACCTTGTCTTGATCTCAGGAGGGCTGTGAAAACCAGCTTTAGTATTTATACAGAGACACTGCTTTTAAAGGATAGAATATGAACTGTTTGTTTGCTTTGAGCTACCAATAAGAATGTTGTAGGCTGAGATTTATTTAATATTTTTTTCATTTAATTCCATTCCACAAAAATAAGTGTTTTTTCCTAAAATCAGAGCGTAAGAAAAAAATAAAAAACACATTGCCCAATCCTGTTCTGTGCTCTTTCTCCACATTATTTTCTGTTCTCACTCAACTTTCCGCCTTAATGGTACAAGTCCAGAAAAAGCATTCTTGTAAGCAGATACAGATGGAATCTCTGGAATGTTTCCAGCTGACTGAGGAGGAAAGTCTTTGGAATTCATTTGAATGCAGTAAAATCAGTGCTTAATTTGCGCCGAAACAAGCCGGATCTGGATCAAAACCTCATTTGTACGGATCCTCCTCCTCAAGCGACAATGGCTTGTTTTAATTTTACTTTTAAGTTTGAGGCAATTCGGCAACAAGCAGTTGTTGGTTTTAGTTTCCCCTCACTTTTATTTGCTTTTAAATAGCCTAGTTTAAAAAAAGGGTGCATTTTTACTTTCATTTTTTAAATTAGCGGCAATTCGACATCAGTTGCCTGAATTCAATTCAAGCAACAACAAAATACAACTTAGAACATAGAATATTTATTAAAGTACCGCTATTATGTATTTTTAAATATGATCGTTCATGCTGTACGTGAACATAAACTATCTGCAAAGTTGTGACGGCAACAGTGCACGATAAATAAAGTTATTGTCTATCAAAAAAAAGAGTCGGCTCACATTCGCCTGAACGAGTCGTCAGCAATTCAATTCAAATCAGCCACACGTCACAAAGTAACATATTTACATATTAAACTTACACAAAGTTTAAATAGGATGGGCCTACAAAACTAAAAATCAGCAAAAACCAAATAAATAAGAAACAAACGTTTAAAAAATCACTTATAGATAGATGGCAGAAGTCAACAGGCTTTTCAAAATCCAAAATTGCATTTTGCATCTCGTTTTGAAACTCTCCCGTCATTGTATTGCCTTTCTTGCCTCCGTCTTCTTGTCAATCAGCTTGACTGTTCACATGGAAAATCATCTATTATGTGCGCATTTGCCGCACATCTAGCCTACAAAAGATGCGACTTCTGAACAGCCAGACTCTGTTCTCACGAGACCAAATGTTTCAGTACTGATGCACATGCTTTTTTTTTCTCAACTGTTTTTAATTTACATAAGATAAAACCGACTATGTTTGCGAGGATACTCGGCATCAACTTAAGATCAACAACGAAAAATAACTCCATATATACTCGCGGCTTTGGATGTGGATGTGACTGTGAGCGCTCAACTTTTAGGACGCCTCTGAAGCGCGCAAATTGACGTAAAAAAAGGTGCAAAGTATACATTTTTGTATTAAACAATTTTGTCAACTGCCCTGAAATG
>JAUCMT010000105.1:1592718-1621323 GCA_032357475.1 Enteromius thamalakanensis
ACCTTGCATACATGTAAACCTGTTTTAAGAGACTCATAAAGCAATATCAGCAACCTTTAAAATGGCATAATAGGGGCAGTTTAACAAAACACAAAATTTTAATAACACACCATGCTGTATGCCTAATATGAAATAACAAAAAACTTACACAAAGTTTAAATAGGAAGGGCCAACAAAACTAAAAATCAGCTAAAAACCATAAAAACCAAATAAATAAGCAACAAATGTTTAAAAAATCACTTATATGTAGATTGCAGAAGTCAACAGGCTTTTCAAAATCCAAAATATTCCAACAGGTGCTTTTGCATTTCGTTTTGAAACTTTTTCGCCTGAGTCTTCTTGTCAATCAGCTCGACTGTTCACATGGAAAATCATCTATTATGTGCGCATTTGCCGCACATCTAGCCTACCAAAGATGCGACTTCTGAACAGCCAGACTCTGTTCTCACGAGACCAAATGTTTCAGTACTGATGCACATGCATTTTTTTCTCTCAAATGTTTTTAATTTACATAAGATAAAACTGACTGTGTTTGCGAGGATACTCGTCCTCAACTTAAGATCAACAACGAAAAATAACTCCATATATACTCGCGAGGCGGCTTTGGATGTGACTGTGAGCGCTCAACTTTTAGGACGCCTCTGGAGCAAACAAAATTGACGTAAAAAAGGTGCAAATTATACATTTTTGTATTAAACAATTTTGTCAACTGCCCTGAAATGTGAGAGAAAGTGTGGCTCAGTGTGCAGCAGCTCGATGTATAGCAGACAAGTTGCGCTGATAATAAATATTATGAATAAAACTAGGGATGAGTATTCTATTATTAAGGTTTTAACTACTTTTATCGAGACTGCTTATCAATCCGGTACTCTTTGTTGTGTTTTTAATTTATATATATATATATATATATATATATATATAAAATAAAAAAAATAATTGAGAACAGAATTAACAACACTTATTTAAAAATAATAATAATAATAATTAACTGTATCATAACAAACACCAGTGTTTGAGCAAATATTACACAAACAAAACAAATGACTGTAAAACAATACATAAACACAACTATTTTCCTGTTAAAGAATGAACAGTGGTTACAGTCGTGGTGTGCAGGTAGAGGACTAACAGTTTATATTATTTGCAGCTTTAACCAAAAAAGTTGAAAAATGCAGCTAAACAATCAGCTTTGGCTAATGTTTGTTTTACTACAACACACTCACATGTTTGGGATTAAAAGTAATGAAAGTTTGAAACCTCTTGTAATGTGCACTAAATAAAGTGAATGTATTTCATCACTACAAATACATTTTTAGATAAGCTCTGCTTTATTTCTTATTTTTCTCTGTTTTCTATTATCTCTTGCTTTGTGTGGTTGCCAGTGTGGTTGCACAAATGCCCCGTCACCTCTCCTTCTTCTAATTACATGCCAGACCTGTCACCCCGCATTGTTCTGGGACCTCGACATTTACAAATTAAGCACAGAGTAAAATGTGCCAATTAAATGCTGCTTGGATTAATGCAGCATAAATTTAGGAAATTAGGGTGAACAGATATCTTGGGAATACTTTGCAATAAGGTGTCATTTGTTAACATTAGTTAATGTATGAACAAACAATGAACACTACATTTATTACACTCTTTAATAATCTTTGTTAATGGTAGTTAATAAAAATACAGTTGTTCATTGTTTGCTTATGTTCATGGTGCATGGTGTTCATTAATGCACATACAGACTTTTAATGATTTTAATAATGCATTAGTAAATGCTTAAAGTAACAAAAGCTAAGATTAATAAATGCTTTAGAAGTATTGTTCGCTCTTAGTTCATGTTAACTAATAACCCTTGTAGAGTGTCACCATTTTTTTTATGTCCTTAATAGACAACCTGCTGTTCAACTTTATTATCACAGATTCCTTTTTAAGAAAATAAAAGAGCAATCCCACTTCTAGTACTGTGTATATATATATATATAATTATTTTGTTATTTCATACCTTATATTTTAAATGGAATTAAATTGAGACTTTGTCTTTATTGTTGTATTTAAAAAATGATATATATAATTATATTAGAAAAAAAAAATGTAAGTAAATGCTGTTCTTTTTAAGTATATATTTATCAAAGAATAATGAGAAAATATTGTGTGGATTAACATATATTCAAAAATATATTCCAATAGAAAGCAGTTATTTTAAATAATAATATTTCACAATATTGTTTTTTGCAGCCTTGGTGAGCTGTTTTATATGGTAATAATATTTCACAATATTACTTTTTTATTTCTGAATATTTGATTAAATAAATGCAGCCTTGGTGAGCATAAGAGATTCTTCCATAAAAAGTTTCAATATATCTGAAAATGTCTTAAAGCATTTATTATTAAGTTCTTATTAAAGGCCAAATTATGTTATCTGTGTCTACAAGCAGAATCCAAAAAGGGATGCAAAGGTATTTAAGAGTAAATGCTTTGGCCAAAATGACAGTTTTTCCTTCTGAGAGCGGGAGGGAAGATCATACATGTGTGCATGTGGCGAAAGAGCAGACCGTATCACAGCTCAGTCAGTCTCTCCTTCTGGAAGCAAAGGGGTTGTCTTAAAGACGCAGCGTCTTTTTTCCTTAGCATATAGGGCTCTCCCTCTCTCTCCTTCCTCCTCTGTCTCTGTGAAGACCGTGAGCAAGGCAATTACGGTGAAGGAGTGATAGGAAAGGATTATCAGCTCTTTACAGGAAGAGCCTACCGACAGAACAGGAAGAGAGCTGCAGCGTGGCCGAGAGCGTCACACCATCACCGAGCCTGCAGAGAGAGGAAAGAGGGGAAGAGCAGGGAGCCTCCCTACAGCGGGGCCTGGCTTCTGACTCCACACCACATTCTCCTCATTAAATGTGTTTTATCTTTCTTTTATCAACATGTTTGCTTCTTTCCCTCACAGGGAAATGCAACATTACACCTTTACCCGCATTTCAGACCTCTGCTGGAGTTCAAAGGTAGGTCATTTTAATAGAAGATATGTGATATGTAACTTTTAATATGCTTTATATATATATATATATATAATAGATTAATACATGTTAGATATAGAACATAGAACTGTCCCTTTAAAATATGTTAGTGTGCTATATTACATATATTATAGAAATTGTTCAGAAACCTTAATTTTTAGGGGTTTTGTTTAGTGATGTACATGCTTTCGGATAACCTTTTGATTATTTTAGTTTTTTTCATTGCAGTTCAGTTTTGCACACCTATTTTCTGTGCATATATGAACTATTCATGTTTGCCTATCAAATATGAATATTTCTTCTGTGCCATGCATATCGACGGAGAGTAAATGACGACTTATAGCCTTGTTAATTAGTGTCACATGGTAACACAATAATAATAATAAAAAAAGTGAATTGTCTTATTAGGTCATAAATACTGACAATTATGCATGATTTGAAACAACTAGTGTTTAGTGTTATGTTCCTCATTTATTGCTCAGAATTAGACTAAATGTGTATTCGAGGCAGTAGCATCTACAGCTATGACTAACACCTCACACTGAGTCATGCAAGCGTATGTACAGCCAGCGCAGTATCCGCCTGAGAGTGCGAAACATAGCAACACATCTCATTCACATGCACCTCGATAAACTCCCTCTGGCTCTGCTGACTTAACGCTTTTCGCTGTGCATTTATGTAACTGTTAAAACGAGAGTCCAGCTGGTGTCACAGCTAGACTGTATCTGAGTGATGGGTCTTCGCTGGTGTAGGTGAGTGATCTCTGGGTGTGTCGGAGGGCATCAGTACCGCACACACTGATCGTGCATTATTCCTTCAGTGGGCAGTGTGGGTTCACCCGGTGCAGAGAACCAGAATGAGTCATTCACATTGACAACAGTGCAGCATCAGTGGGATAGACAGAGCGAAATGTCTTCCCACATTACTGCTAAAGAGAACATACGATTAGTTGTCAATATCAGAACTATTGCATATAATAAGTCAAAACCTGACATGCATTCTTAAAACATACAGTAAAGCATGCATGCCATGCATCTTGTTATTGTTAGTATAAATGCTAATTTTTTTTTGCTTACTAAAATTTATGAGCATTAATGTTTTGCAGTTGTCTTCTATGTTTCTGGGAATGTCTGTTGTGTGTCGCATTGAAGGTTTTCAACGTCTGTTGGTCATCAGGGCGTGGGTTTGTGTAGGAAACAGTAATGAGATTTGCGATTGGTGCACTGTTTGGGTGTGGTTTTGGCTGGTTTGTCTTATCTCAATAAGTTTGACACTATCATGATGACTCGAGTCTCTCCGCAGTGGTGCTGCTGTGCGGTTTGGAGATGACGCAGCACTTTTTTGACCTTTGACTTTTCCCCAGTGGACTAGATCCCTCAGTATCTCCTTCCACCTTTTGGCAGCAAAGTGAGAAGCGTTTCTCCAGTTACCTTTTTACCTTTAAACAGGCTCAAAGATCCCTTAATAATCCCTGGATATTGAGCGTATCACATGCACATGACTACATCTGATTTTATTACACAGCACCTGTGGAATCAAAGTAATTACATAGATATGCCACTGTACACAATTTTGAGGGCAGCAACTTTTATTTATTTATTATTAAATTCAGTTAAACTGATCACAAATGAAGACAGAAAAGACATAATGTTACTGTTCTTTTTAAAATTTTAAATTCTGTTCTTTTAAACTTTCGATTTATCAAAGAATTATGAAAGAATTCAGTTTTCACAGAAATAATAATAATAAAATAATAATAATAATAGTAAAAATGTTTCTAGATGGTGTGATATTGGACATTTTTGTTGATTCTGTTGTTTTTGATATTTTTCGATTTATTACAGTTTTTACTGTGTTTGCTAATCAAGCAAATGCAGCCTTGGTGTGCAGAAGACATGTTTAATAATATTTCCATAATTACATAATATTTATTTTTAATATTTACTCAAACTCTTGAATATGATACTGATCTTATATACTCATAGGAAACGAAAAATAAATTTTACATTACATTTACACGCTTTTTAAACTTTATATATATATAAAAGTGAGTGTGTGTTTGTGTATTAAATAAATAAAATAAATAAATAAAAAATCATAATTTATCTTAACATTTATTTTATAGCTCCATAGTCTCTATTCTATGTAATTTTAAGAGAAATATCAATTCTTTCTCTATAATACTCTGTGAGCAATAAGGTTTAAAATCAGAGTATTTTCTGAAATGAGAAAGATAGAGACAGGGAGAGATGGACGGACAGATTTGAGGGTGCACCTTTGTTGAATGTTGATGAGACAGAACAAGACGGGTTTGTGTGAGATCTTGCACACCTGCAGCTACTGAAAGAGCTTCAGTGTGAACCGCAGATGTTTGTGAAGGTAACATAAATGTTGATGAGACCTGACATACAGTTACTGTGCTGTGCTCAAGCTGTAATATTACTTTTCTAAACAATCAAACGAAATTTTCACCGGGCGGATAACAAAAACTGCATTTGACCAAGTAACCACCCCAATAAAAAGAAATCATTGTAAACGTAAAAGCAACCATAAAGCAGGCATTGTGGCAATGACTGGAGCACCAGTTTCAATTTTTAGAAAATGTAAAAATATAGTTAGGTCTTAGCATGCTAATATTGGCCGGCTAGCGTTGCTTCACAGTCGTTCTTCACTGGCTAGCTTTATGTGGCTCCACCTTAAAGCTGCCAGTTGAAGAGCTGTTGTGGGTAACCATTACAACAGACCACCAGAGGGGGCGTGGTCAAGAAAACTGATGATGATTCTGCACTTACGGTTGTGTTTCTACTTCCATCGCAGTTTTATAAATACCTGCAGTTGTATATTGTAGGTGTCACGGATTACCTGAGCGCTGAGATTTCCACCTCCAAACAGAAGAAGTTCAGCCTGGTGACGTTTGTGGACACTCCAGGGTTGGTGGATGGAGATATGGTGTACCCATTTGATGTCAACTGTGCCATCACCTCTTTTGGTAACAGATTTAACTTCTTTAACATTTTGCCTATTTTTCTAGTCAAACACCTGACTTCAGGTCATCAGCTCATTTGTAAGAGATTCAAATAGTGCATGCATGTCTATTTATTTTAGAGTTGGCTAGATGTAATTATGATAAGTCACTTTGGTTGGAGCACGCTTGCCATGCAGCTTTTCTACAAAAGATTCATTCAACTCTACTTCTTCAAAATCATAAGCATGATTCTAAAGCCATTCTAAAAATTGACTTTACACAGTCTTTAAGGCAAATTTCTTTTAATGTTTTTCTGTCGTTTAGTTAATGAACTTTGTGTACCAGTTAATAATATTGTTAAATAAAACTATTAAAAACAAAACATTGAAGTATTAAAAATACTAAAACTGCAATAAAAATAAATAAAGCTAAACATAAAATAAACAAAAACTAAAACTAGAATTAAAATTTAGAATTAAAATTGAAAATGTAAAAAAAAAAAAAAGCTAATTTAAATTATTAATACACACTAATTGTAGATAAATAGTACTATATTAAGACAATTTGAAAAATTTAATGATTTGAAGTAATTACAAATTATCTGAAGCGTTTAAAATGTAGTCTGATTTTGAAACAAGTAGAGCTTTTTTCTGTTTTAGAAAAATACATGCTCTTCAGCCCAACCCAACTTCCTGCTTCAATATGTCAATATAGGAACAAAAATTTTGTTTTTCAAATCTTTTTAAAAATATATCTTCAAGCTAACAAGAATATGTGCCAGTAATAAAGTACCAGTAATACTTTTTACTAGTTGTTTTGTTTTCTTAAATTAAATGGCAGAACGATTAGATTAGCAGTTCTTTACATTTTGCATCATCTGTGTATTTTCAGGTGAGCAGGCGGACCTCATCTTTGTGTTTTTTGACCCGATGGGACAGGCATTGTGCAAACGTACGTTGAACATTGTTGAGAAGTTGAGTGAGAAGTGTGGAGACAGACTACGCTTTTACCTGAGCAAAGCTGACGAGGCTGGACGAGAGACAGACAGACAGGTGTGTGTGTGTGTGTGTGCCTTCACTGCCCTTAAAGTCAATATAAACCTATGAACACATTTCACTCAGTAAACTGATATATCTGCCTGGACTTACAAATGCATTATGGTAATTTCCAGTCTCACTTCAATCTGTACTCCTGATCATCTGGTCGTAATAGTTTGTCTCTGACAGGAAGCCAAACAGGTGCTATTACAAATCCAGTCCTCTGGGGTTTCTCTGTCACTTTAAGCTTATTTAGCATTAACCCATCCTAAGGTCAGATGTCTAATTCAGTATTGGTGTTGATTTTATTCCCACAGCGGGTGATGATGCAGATTGTCCAAGAGCTGTGTAGGAGACCTGGACTCAACAAATGTGGCTTCGAAATGCCCACAATATACATCCCCAACCCTCAAAAAGTAAGAGAAGATGGTAGCAGATTGCTATGCTAGATAAACGTCTATGGTTTTCCTTGTAGAAGTGACATGAGTTATGGGAGCCTGCCCATGCTACACTGCTGTGTCAGAGGAAACGGATTTATGTCTCTCTGCAGCATTTAAATTAATTAGTTCTGTCTGTCAGCAGACACACTTCTCTTAAAAGCCCAACTTAAAGGAGAAATCAACTGACATAACATAACAAAACAAAACATAAAAGAGAAACTTGATTTCAGGCTGCTTTATAATGTAGTGCTATTAAAGTGCTATAAAAATTAAAGCTAAATTAATTTAATTTGCCTGGACACAAATTGTTTAAAATTTACAGCGCAGATGTTTATATTGTTACAAATATATATTCAAATAAATGCATTTTTTTATGCATTAGAACATAAAAAAACGACAGCCTTGGTGAGCATATACATTTTGATGTTAAAGGTACAATATGTAAGTTTACACCACTAGAGATCGCATTTTCAAAAACAATAACAGAAGTTCAATGACGGAGCGTTGAACATTGGGATATGACGTTTTCACAAATTGGGTTCAAGGATGAAAAGCTCATTTATATCCGTTTTCTATCACCTGCACATGATTATTACTTGCACAATGAATAATATATATTTGCTTACCCTTCTATTAAAACACACGCAAGAGCAGAGTCTCTGTCCCGGCCGAGATTTTGGCGAAGCTCTCTCCATTATGGAAACACCGCGCCGAAATTTGTCCCGCTTTATTTCGTTGACTTTTCCAATATCTTCATGCTTTGGTTTGCATACATCTACATTTTTTGGGATTGTGGAGAATGTAATCATGGTCCATGATATGGAAATGCACAATAAATAACAACCACTTCCGCTTTTGTCCACGCATGTTGCCGTAGAATTCATAGGCGGAAACCAAGGATAGTGCATGTATTGCATCATTGATAGGCGCCAAGGAACAAGGCAATAATCTGCAATTTCTTTGCATTTACAAATCCTACAGAACTTTTGCATGAAATGTATAACACTGTGCAAGTGGGTTTTGGATATTTTATTACAAAAATGTTTCATATTGTGCCTTTAAAAAAAACATTGAAATATCTTACTGACCTCATACTTTTGAAATACAGTAATTACAAAATAATTGCTCTGAGCTGTTCAATATTAAATGCTAATATGCATGTTTGTTGGTTATGACTGTAAAATAATTTTTCATTCTATTAGTCCACTTTTGGTTAACAGTGTTATTGCATTTGATATAGATAGTCTATAAAGTGACAATAAAATGTTTAAGGTTTGTGTTTGTGTGTGCAGCCCAGCAGATGCATCAACCAGATTGATGAGGTTTGTGAGACCATTGAGAAGAGCATAAACCAAGCAGTGCAAAAAACACTTGACCAGCTGGAGAAAGACTGTAACCTGATCATCTCTACCATCAACCATACACTGGAGCAGGACCGGTACACATCCACACAGTATTACATCATCGACTCCAGAGCTCGTATATGTAATATTTATCATCTTTGCGTGTCTTTGTCTTCCCTCAGGATGAATGTGAGGAGTAATAAAAGCAATCGTTTAAATTCTTTCCTGTGTGGTGTTCTGGGAGTCTTCCTTCCATCACTCTTCATCCTCAGCTTCTTTATCAGCACCTTCGCTCCAGAGGAACTAGACTCTCTTGTTGGAGATGGATTGGCTAAAACGCTCAACTTTTCCTCAGTATGCTCTTATTCTCTGAAGGTTAAAGGAACACTCCACTTTTATTTTCACTATTTTCCAACTCATCTAGAGTTAAACTGTTAATTTGTACGTTTTTCAAAACCATTCAGCCGATCGCCGGGTCTGCCAGAAGCATTTTTATCTGCAGCATGGATAATTGAATCTGATTGGACCAGTAGCATCTCGCTCAAAACAAATGATCAAGAGTTTTAATAATTTTCCAATTTAAAGAGTTGAAGATTCTGTCATTAATTACTCACCTTCATGTCGTTCTAAAACCCCGTAAGACCTTTGTTCATCTTTGTAACACAAATTAAGATATGAAGTTGAGCCACTGATGACTGTTTTACTGATGTTTTACTATGGATCTGGATCTGGGATCATTTCAGTTTTTGTTCTGAAGATGAATGTAGGCCTTACAGGTTTGGAATGACATGAGGGTGAGTAATTAATGACAGAATTTTTCATTTTTGGGGTGAACTTCCCCTTTAATGCTGGAGACTATTTGCAGGCACTACGTAATAACATTGCATCAGCTGAACCCATGGTATGGCAGCAATTGATTATTATGCTGGAATGAAAGTATACTTCTACAACTTTTGCGTCAGTCTTATTACACAATGTAACTATAGAAGAGTCAAGTTTTAAATGGAAATTTAAAATGTGTGAAAGTGAGATGCTAATGGTCTAATGAGATTCAATGTTCTACAAAGACAGTAAAACTCAGCTGTTTAATTCTGGGGGATTTGGACATTTTTCAAAAATAGTGGAGTGTTCCTTGAAGATTGGTTCCAGTCAGAGGTGAATCTGTGTTTTATTTCTTCTGTTTATCTGTGTTTTTAGGGTGTAGTTGTGTATCTGTGGGACTGGATTCCTGAAGACTGGCAGATAATGTTTGTGATCATCTTTGGTGCTCTGTGCTATTTTATGTTCTTCCTGGCCAAGTATTTTGCACGGTAAGTCCCCAAATGTTTGGTTTTATGTCACAAGAGGGCACAGTAACATTGTTTACTTTTGTTTATTTATCCTCTGGCTGTTTAAAATGGCTATTTATTCAACATGTAATAACATATCCCACAATCCAAAGCACTTAACTTGCCTTAACTTTTTCCAGTACAATAGATTAATCCTTTTCACATAATTGTCTTTAATTTTAACAATGCAAACATGCTTTTTTTTTTATACATTTGGTTGAAAAATTGCAAAATAAGCACATTTGTTTCACAAGACAACACTCACAGAATGCAATATGCTTGCAATGCAGTCTGGTGACAAACATTATGCTTACTTTTTTAAAATCTTGTATAATTTTACACGCTGTATTTTTGTGTTTGCTTGTTTTTTTATGTAACTCCTGTTATTCCAACTAAGCCTTAAAAGCTACTTAAATTACTTAATGTCTTAAATTACTTACTACTGCTTACTATCGTTAATAAACGCAAATTAGGAGTTTATTGAGGAAAAACGCTTACAAAAAACTAATCTAACGTACCATTAATATATTAATAGATGTCAAGATAGACAGTATCTGTACAATATATCAAGATTTTAAGCTGATGTAATCAATGAATGCTAGCATTTAATCTTTCAGTGTACCACTTACTGTAATTCGACTCTTGAGCTGATTTCTGTTTTTTTTTAATGGTCACTTCATCAGTTTAACAGCATCCCTCTCATTGCTCTGATCTCTTTCAGTCAGGGCAGTAAGACGCTGACTAAGAAAGAGAAGAAGAAACTGGCAGAATACAGTGATTACATCCAGGATGTCATCAAACCCAAGAAGGTACTATTGATGCCATTCATATTGTTTCCTGCTTATTTCAAACTTAAGTGGTTTTTGATCTCCCAGTAGGGCTACGTGATAAGCCCAATATTCACAGCATATATAATTAAACATATTTGTGAATATTTGGAATAATTCTATTGTTAATTTACTGGTTATTTAGCCATTCATTTTCCTATCAAATCCCAATCCTTCCAAAAGTGAGTTTTTTTTAATAAAATGCATCATAAAATCTTACCAGCCTCAAATATTTGACTCGTACTTTGTTTTAATAGTGTCTCAATATAAAAATGGTATAAAAGTGATTTATTTCTCAACTAATTATTAATTTGTTTAAAGAAAATCACTTTTAAGCCATTTTAAAATCTTAAAAATACTGATTTACACAATAAATAACACAAAAATGCTGAAAGATAAGTAATAATGACCAGCCGATAAGTGGCTTAAAGCAGTTTAACCAGCTTGACTTGACTATGAGACCAGCTAAACAACTTAACCTCCATGCTTTTTTCAGCAGCACTGAAAACTGAACCTGCGTATGAAATATAAGCCTTTTGAAGGATTTCAAAGGATGTTTGTCTTCTAATCTTGTAACATTTGTCATCTTTATCTTAGCGGAAGCTGTACGAGGAGTATCTTCGGCAGTGTGCTGCAGAATATGATTTCTGAAGGAAGCCTGCATGACAGCCGTCGACCACATCAGAGTCATCTGAGTAATTCATATAAAGCACATCCATGTGTAAAACAACGATGTAGTTTCATATTTACACAAGTGAGAATAAGAAATCGGTGCCTTTTTGTTAAATGTGAACAGTGTTGAACTAAATGTGATCTACAAACATGACCTCGATATTATCTTACACCAGCTAGTTTTTCTATACGAATCATTTTTAATAATCAGACCTTGAACTGTTTTTAGCCGATGAGCTACACTATCACCATGTAATGACATTTCATGCCAATAGCCTGGTTTCTTTGGCCTTCTTTCGATCTTCATGAGCACTGTGGGAGAAACCAAAGGTACCAGATTTAACCTCATGTACTCTTTACAATGTGTTTATATTATTAAGTGACATTTATACTTTTTATAATGCAACACAGAAGAGTTTCTCCCAGCAGCCACAGAAAAAGCACTCAACTAACTTTAGGTCTTCCTGTCATTTATATGTATGCAAATGTACCGTTGCATGTTTGTCTATGTATATGTTGTTGTTTATATATATGGTTTTAAAATTAAGTAATGCTGCCTAAATATAATATCATTTTAAAATGATTCTCTTAGGGCATTGTTTTATGAATATTAAGGACATAGAAATAGCTGGTTTTGAAGATGTGAACTAAGTGAGAGTCAGTCACCCGTCCGTATATGCACTGATATATGCACTGATTAATTTCTTTATGCATTTTTATTTAAATTTATTTTCATTTTATTTTTCAGCTTTTTAAATGGAATTTTTAAGAAACTACAGTAGCACTTCCGTGACTTTGAAATGAATGTGCATTTACCTCAGTGTTGCAAAAATGCTTTTTATTATGGCTGCAATAATTCAGATTTCGTAGCGTGTTGTTATGCTCATTTTCCAAATGATTGTTATTTAAATTTAAGGATTTAAAATGATTTTTACAGAACAAAATGTCCTTTGTTTGACTTAAAACTCTGTCTTAAACCTTGATAAATTGCTTGATGGGTTTTCTGTAAGTATATTTGAAAGAACAAGCAGCAGAATAAAATGTTACAGAAACAAATTTATTCATCTTTTTTTTTATATTCCACCAGAACCTGTCCCATATGACTGAAACCTCCAATCCCTGAGTTAGTACCAAAGAAAAGCTATAGGAGGTCAGAGCTACAAGAGAAGCATTCATTATTATTGCGTACAATCTAAAAATACAATCAACAATCAATCAGTCTGTCGTCAATAAATCATTTTACGATTATTCAGAAAATACAAGCCTCTTATAATATGAGCATTTCTATTGATAAAGTTATAGCTTTAAATATTTGTCATCTTGTGCAATTTACTAGCAGGGCAACCATAGTTCCCATGAGCAAGAGGTATATTGTCACTGTTAAAGGTCAGTGAGTGTTTTCAGGCCAGTCCTGGTGCACGCCGTCATGCTTCAGTTGAGAACATTCAAAATGACTATCGCTTTATTGCCATGGAGATTATAATGTAAATTTGAACTTGAAACACTTGATGGCTGAGAGAATTAAATAAAGGTTTCAGCCGTTCGTGAAGCCTGTCAAATAACATGTCCAGGTCATAGCTAAGCCCAAAATCATAAGAAGAAAATATATTTTGCATAAAGAAAATGACTAAAAATATACTGTATTACAGAAATAAGTGAAACACTGAAGTAATGTTTAATTCTCATGAAACTAATGCCCTCAAAATGTGGAAAAAGAAAGAAAAGTTTATATATATATATATATATATATATATATTATTTTTTGTATTATTTATATATATATATATATATATATATCTGCAAATTCTCCTTACTGCTTTAACAATGTAAACCAGCACTTTTTATTTAAATCAGGAAATATTAAATACAGTACATCAATTGCTGCTATGATTTAAACATACTTAAGGTCTAAATAATAAAAAAAAAAATTCACTATTTTATTTTTGCTGTTTTTTGCATTACAATAATGAGAATTTGAAAAAATAAATGTTATGAAAATGTCACAATGAAGGAAAAAAAAACATAACGGTACTAAAAACAGGCTTCATTTTCTTTAAAGCAAAATATATCTCTTTATATTTTTTATTTCTTTGAGATTTTGGCTTTGTGAGATTCACCCATCTATCTGTGAATTTTAAAACTATATCATACATTATATTTGATTTATATTCATAGACGTTGACACATGGACCTTGTTACCTTCCCTGAATAATGATCCCACATTAAGATCCTTTGGGAGAGTCTTAATGAAAACTAATGTCCTATGCATATGAATTCTCATGCATCTGCTCTCTCTACGTCTACAGACTGCCGCAAGCGAAGCTGCATATTTTGATGTGAGCCAGATATCAGTTCTGTTCTCGTTCCCGTAGACTGGCTATTCAGTAGAAAAAAGTGCAGTCTTATTGTTTGAATGTATCTTCAGTTAACAGCTATATACAAAGTCACAAGTACAAAATAAAATATGACAATTCCCCTTAACCACTCTCCTGTGAACATTGTGTACAGGCAGATGCTTCATGCAAAAGAGTCGACCAACCCACAGCAAGAGAGAGAGAGAGAGAGCTGTCCCGTCTAGTACAGAGAGTTAAAAACCAGGTATGGCTCATTTGTTAGTGCTGTGAACGGATCCAGGCCCGGAGAGGTGCCACCTCACGGGGGATGATGTCCTCGGCACGGCCCAGGTGCTCGGGTTAGGGCGGCGTACGTCTCCCGCTGCAGCTAAGACTACGTCTGTTACAGGAGATCGTCCAAGTTTGGCAAGAAAAACTCAAGGAGCCTGCTGTGCCGATGACATCCTCACTGTGAGCCTTTGTCGATCAGCCATGACATGTCTCCTGTCCTGCAGGGAAATAATACAATGCAGAACGAGTAAGTTTTTAAAGTTATAATAATTTATGAAAACTTACAAATATTTTATAATCGTTAACTAAAACTATTAAAAATATTTTTGTGAATATTTAATTTAATTTAATTTAATTTAATTTAATTTAATTTAATTTAATTTAATTTAATTTAATTTAATTTAATACAAAAAAGGCCTTTTTTTTGTTTGTTTGTTTGTTTTTATTATGTTGAATGTGAAAAACTAAAATAAATAAAATTAAATAATTTAAACCCAAATGCTAATATATATATATATATATATATATAGATATATAGATATATAGATATATCCTGTCCTGCATATATATATATATATATATATAAACATAAAAAGCACAGAATTTTAACATCAGTTACCGTCTATTTTAGTTAAAAAGTTAAAATGCTAGTAGTGTCATAATAGTTATAATCGTACAAATATTTTTTTGAAAGTGAAAATTTAATTAAAAGGCTAAATTTTTTTTTTTGTTTGTTTTTTTATTATGTAAATGTAATATTATATATATATAATAAATATTTTTAAACATAAAAATACTAAAAATGACATTTAAATCTAAAAATATTTAAAATATAAAATTTAAAGCCAATTCAAAATAAAAGGCAGTATATGTTAACAATACTAAAATAGCACAGGTGTGTAAGCAGGTCCTATGTAGGACACAATGCACAATAATGTAGGTCATGTTTTCACACTCTAGTAAACTCTTTTGAATGAGGCAAAAATAAACTACATTGTAATGGGGATTTTCTCATGGTGTGTGTCGGAAACTGAAAGAAGTGTCACATGATCCTTCAGCAATCATTCTACTATGTTAATTTGCTGCTTAAGAAATAAAAACTGTCATGTTTAAACCATGGAAAATCTTACTACATCTGTTGTTTTCTAACTAAAAAAATGTTCTTACTCCACGTCACGTTTCCTAATCGTCTTTCCAGAGCCAAAGACTTCTGCAACTCGTGACACAATGGGGTCATAGTTCATACTGGCCACGGCCACCACCTCCTCGCTCCTGTAATCACCGCAGATTAAACACACAACACACACAGCTCCCATCTGGGAAATACCCTAAGAACTCTGCTACAACAGCAATAGTGTAGTGTAGCATTAAATGCTTCTATAAATCATATAATTAGGCATTTCTGAAGTAAATTGAATAGCGCTTGTCCACGCTGACTCACAGTCACAATGCAAGTAGATGTCAGGTTAATTTTAAAGCAGTTGCTAAGGTGTTCTGAGTGGGTTTAAAGGAATGGAGAAAATCCTATGGCAGTCATTCTACCAAAATATCTTTGTGTGTGTGTGTGTGTGTTTAACAGAATTAAAAAAAAAATGTTTTGGGGTGAACATACTAAAACACTAACTCTACTGTATAAAAGCAATTATAACAGTGATATTTGCCTTAAGAAAAGACACTCAATAGATCGGGTTATTATTCTGATCTATTTCTTTTATCTGTGAGATTAAGATAACTTTTTTCACTTTTATCCATGTTTCCAGCAATATATATATATAATATATGTAATAATATAATAATAATTATTAATATTTTTACTATGATGATTATTATTACTATTGTTATTTTCTTAAAATATAAAAAATGTAATATATGAATATTGCAATAGTGTAGTTCTATGAAGAGAAATAAAAGGGTTCTTCATCATGTTATATAACAACAATAACACAATCTAAACTAGAATAGATTTTTTTTTTATGTGATCATTTTCATAATTAGGCTATAAAAGCCTGGCTCAAGTACAGAGAAATAGCAATCAAATAAACTCACTTTGTGTAGAATGCAACAAATTTCAGCTCATCCAAATCTCCCTGAATGACGACATCATCAAAGCCGTCTCCATAACCTTGACAATAAGAATAAACGCACTTGTGATGCATCGCTGAAACCACGTCAGTCATTCATTTCATCTAAATCAAATGTGACACTTTTTTAACATGTATTATTAGTGCTAGACGTTTGTTCTTACCTGCATATCGTATGCTTTTCCCAAACATGGCTGTCCAGAAATAAGGCACCGTTTTAATGTCTGAGGCCTTTCCCATTATGCTTAGTGCAGCCACTCTACCTGCGGTGGAAAAGCATGTAAAAACAAACTAAATATTTGTTAGCCTTTATAAAACATGGCATCTCTGGCATAAACACATGAATGCATCTCCGTGTGCTGCAGATCTTACCGTGTACATGAGCCATCTGCCAGTGGGGTATGTTCACCTTCTTATTACTACGTAGAGCTAGAGGAAACGTTACCACGTCACCCCCAGCGTAGACCCCGTCAATGTTCGTCTGCATGGTCTGAAAGGGTTAAAGGTGTATGTTTACATACGCTTTGTACTGTAGCTTGTCCTTTGTAACGTATTATCATAAAATACTCAAGGTCAATGAACTAAAACGCTTTATTACTGATACAGTACACACAAGCAAGGGGAGATTAGCACAGGTTTCAGAAACACACACGTTCCGAATGGCAACAGATGTTAATGTGCAAGAAGATACAGTACCAGCTGTACAGTACATATGGAACAGCAGTGCAGAAAGAATGAACCTTATTGACTGGGATGAATCCTTTGGAGTCCATGTGCACTCCGCTCTGCTTCAGGAACGCTGTGGCTGGACTGGAGCCTAAACGTACACACACACACACACACACAGAGTTATTTATTGGGGCATGTCGTTGTGTGTTTTAAATCTTCTCTTTGCTTTGTTTGATTAGCATTTTGTAATTGTTTTACTGTTTAAATTTTGCTGAAAAGGCTAGTTGATTGCAAATTTCTATTGTGACAACATACCCCACTATGTTCAGCAAATGTATTTTATGTGTGTGTGTGTACTACTGTTCAAAGGTTTGGGGTCAGAAAGATTTTTTAATAGATGAATACATGTATGTGTCAAATCTGACTTTTAGAATGTTACAAATTATTCATATTTGAAATAAATGCAATTATTTTGAACATTCTATAAATCAAAGAATCTTTAAAAAATGTGTCACAGATACTATAGAAATATTAATACATTGGCGTTGTAGTCTGTATGTAAATGTGTGATGGTGTGGATTCTGTCTGTTTTTAATATACTGTTTTTATGTTGTTTACTCTTGTTTTGTTTTGTTTATTGTAGTTTTTATGGTATAGGACCATGTTTTTTCCTTAATACAAGTTTTATGATGAATAGTATGTGAAGCAGCACATCTGTTTTTAACATTGATAATAACAAGCTAATTTTTCCTGAGCAGTAAATCATCATATAAGAATGATTTCTGAAAGATAACGTGATACTAAAGACAGGAGTAATAACGCTGATGAAAATCATATTTACAATATTGCTGAAAAAAAAAAAAAATGAGAAGCCATATTTTATTAATCACAAACACTTACCTACGCCAATAACACAGACGTCAGCTCTCAAGACTTTGCCACTTTTTAGAACCACTTCTTTTAACTGTTCAAACAAACAAACAAAAATCATTTGACAACATTTATGCCATAGTTGCCAATTTTTTTACCACCATGACTTGTAATACAAATCTTATTACGTTATTTCTTTAGGAATAAATATTTATCAAAGTGTAATTTCGTAATAGATCACAGTTCTGCTTATTCTAAATTATAAATTTACTTTGCTGACTGTGAGTTCTGGCATTTCAGCCCAGGGCCTATCCATTATTGCAAAAGCGGTGTTTGAAAATATTCCCAGCTAAGCAGTGCTACTGTAAGAGCAGATGTAATTAATCACTATACAGTAATGAGAGAGAGCCCTACACTTCACTGAACTCTTGTTTCTCTCACTTTCATGATACCTGTCCATTATGCCCTCGCATCTCCCACACCTCGTTCAACATGTAGAACTTCACCCTGTTTGACTCGAACAGCTGAAAAGAGAAACAAAACGAAGTAATTGAATGAAAGAAATGCTGCCTGAATATTGGTTTAGTGTGGTTTCAACAAAGAATTGTACACTTTGATCTACTTAATGAGCTCGTTTCAAACTTGTTGCTTGCTACAGGTCTCAAAAGATTTGGCACTGCGCTGGAAAAGCATGACATTTTGAAAAGATTCAGATGGGAGAACATCTAGCAACTAATGAAGTTAATTGACATCAGGTCTGTAACATGATTAGCTGTAAGTGATGTCTTTGAGAGGCCTCTCAGAAGCAAAGATGGGCAGAGGCTCTCCAATCTGTGAAAGAGCACGTAAAGGTGCATAAGTGCATACGGTACAGGCAGCTTGCATGTTTCAGAAGGCACTAATGAATGCTTAAAGGTTTTAGAGCAACATATGCTCCCCTCCAGATGACGTGTATTTCAGGAAAGGCCTTGTGTATATCAGCCGGACAATGCAACAGCACATACAGCAGCTATTACAACAGCATGACTTCATAGTAGATGAGTCCAGTGCTGAACTGGCCTGCTTTCATTTCAGATGTTTCATCTATAGAGAACATTTGGCCCATCATTAAACAAAAAATATGTCAAGGACAACCACAAACTCTTCAACAGCTGGAAACATATATATACCAAACACCAAACCTCCAGAAACTCATAACCTCGATGGCCAGACTTCTTTAAAATGTTTTGAAAAGAAGAGGAGATTTTGAGACCTGTAGCAGGCATCATATTTGAAATGAGCTCATTTTATGTATCAATTGTAAAAACCCTAAATGTAAACATTTGTTATGCTATTTATGTTCTATGTGAATGAAACATAGGTTCATGCGATTTTCCCAACATTTCCAGAATTCGGATTGTATTTAAACATGCTTAATTTTAGTAACTAAACTTTGCAACTGATTTAAAATTTACTAAAATATATTGTCAAAATATAATTTTGCTTTAGAAGCTTTAAAACACCATATTCCATGCTATATAAGAGGGGAACAATTTTAAGAAAATGATTTCGAATTCTCTTCTTTATTTTTTAATTTATCATTTTGTCTTAATATATATTTTTTGCATTGAAATATAGAGAATATAAGTTTTGTATATTTATTGTAAATAATATATATATATTGTATAATGTAATGCAATTATAGGTATAATGTAAACACAATCTTCAATGAAATTAGCTTTTTAAAACTTCATAAAAAGGTTGAGCACCTCTGAAGTACACCATTAAAAAATTATTAAATGCTTAAATCTTAATACTCTCATTTATTTAGTTCTATATATCTAGTTATTTTCTGTCACCTTCATCAAGGCTTTTCCCACTTTCTCTCCAAGTGCTTTACGGAATGGCACGGCCTCTATGCCGATCACAGACACTGAGTGAGCCTTATCTGTGAGAGCTGCGGCCACCTCCATACCTGAACACAGGACAGTGCATATAATCATTATCAGAGACTTCAAAAAATATATGTACACACCTACATGAAAAGTGTGCTGGTGCATCACTGTGTCTTTATAATACTTGTCACGTGGGATTTTGTTTTTGTTTTCTAATGCAATGACACGGGTTCATCATAAATTGTGGGGTAAGCATCGTAAAGTGTTAGTTCACCCAAAAATGGAAATTCTGTCATTAATTATTCACCCTTGTGTCGTTCCAAACCCATAAGACCTTCGTTCATCTACAGAACACAGATTAAAATATTTTTGGATGATATCAGAGAGCCATCTGATCCTCCTCAGACAGCAAAACAACTGAAATGATCCCAGGTCCAGTAATGGTAAAAAAGTCCATGTGACATCAGTGGCTCAGCTTCAGTTTCGCGATGCTAGAATACTTTTGCGCGCGCTTTCACCCGGGTGTAAACAAGGCTGATTACGTCAAATAATGGCGAAAGACATAAGTCATTATGCAAGTGAGGTTTAGCCACATGGACTGTTTTCCCAATGTTTCTCATATGTATGATCTGGGATTGTTCCAGTTGTGTTGCTGTCTGTGGAGGGTCAGATGGCTCATTTTTTTCATTTTTGGGTGAACTAACCCTTTTATAATTCACTACACAGATAATAGATTCAGTGTAAATTTCAGATAAGCTCTTACCAATAAATGAGGTTCCAACGATGACAGCATTCTTGCTGCTGGCGAGTGTAGCGATGCTGTTGGCATCTTCTGGTGTTCTGAGGTGAAACACATTCCCCACATCTTTGCCTTTGTAGCTCAAAGGTTTGGGTCTGTTAAAAATAACTTATTAATTACAAAAAAATTATATACACTACTCTTTAGACTAATTATTATTATAGTATATTATTTTAAAATAATAAAATGTTCAAAATAAGTATTTTTGTTCAGATATTTGATCAATTTAATGCACATAAAAGTATTAATTTCTTAGTAAATCTTACTGACCCTACTTTGAATGCATGCTCATTTGGTAGCTGTAGTCATGTTTACCTGTTCCCTGTGGCAATGAAGAGCTTTCGATACTCCATTTTAAAACCATCTCGAAACGTCACAGTCCGTGTCTTTACTTCCAAAGAGACAACCTGTGAAGAAACATATGGCACTTTATAGAATTCTGCATATTAATTTGTAATAATGGCAAAGATTTAGAAATCAATTGTTTAAATACACTGTCATTTCAGTAAAGGAACCAAAAATATTATACACTACTTGGATTTGTTACCACCACAATACTTTGCAATGGTTAAAAGACACATAATCACATTTATTTAAGTGTTTTTTCTATAGTAATTGAAGTAAACCAACGTACATTTCAGGTTAAGTGTTCTCACCTCTTTTTCTAATAGTATCTCTATGTCGTGCATTTGAAAGATGTCAGATGAGCGCAGCTGAAGCTGCTCAGCTGTGCTCTCTAAACACTGAAAAAAGGAGGGATAGGCATCAAATCAGTATCATATTTGCTCAATTTTACCACACGTGCTGCCAAACTAAAATCTTCTGTTGGAAAACCAGTCTCATATTTATTTAATATTGTAAAACTTTATTCCGACACTGTTCTATGGACTGTTGTGTGTACAAACCTTACTCAGTTTAGGCCTGTCGTAAGGCAGATGTTTGTCCATGGTGCACATGACTATACGGTCAGTGAAACCCTCCTGCCTCAGAGTCTCAGCGCACACCAGACCAGCAGGACCTGAGTGAGAACATTAAGAGAAGAGGTCAAGAGTAGCATTGTGCGGTGGCACCTTCGTCTTGCACATTAATCTGATTCTGAATACGAATGCTGAATATCTCTTACACTTTATCTTTTTTTAACTTAACAAGCAGCATAAGCATTGCCTTATTATTTTAAATGATTCAACTTTAGACCTATTAAGTCTGTTCTAAATGTAACATAGGTGACATAGCTGTAACATTTCAAAACAGCGTTGTTTCACATGTAGTCTACACAAAATAGTCCAACTCTAACGTTAACGTTACCCAGAGTAAAAAGCGGTGCTGATGTAAAAAGTGCGGTTAAGAAGAATGATGATAACCGCATAACTTATACGGTATGTAGATGTTATAAATTGTCTTACGTTTGAATGTTAGTCACGTGGTACTATATCGTTTCGCGGAAGGATGAAAATTTTAATATAAAACAAATATGCCAATAAAATGTTTCAAATTTATATTTATGTCCAGTTTTTTTCCTTATCACACTGTCGGGGCTTATTTCTGCGATAACTACCGGCTGCCTGTACTTTATCCCTTATAATTACACGGCTCTCTGGAATGCTTGATTCTGATTGGTCAGTTGAGACATTTGCAGGTTCATTCTTTTCGAATAATAACCGCTCCAAAGTAATAACGCATAGCCGGGACTACTTGTGTGTTTAAATCCCTCCGCGCCAACAAAGATTACCGTTTGGCGCCATCTTGTGACAAACACTGGACAACATGAGGTGCAATAAATAACTAAAATACATCTGTTGTTATATATTCATATGTAGATGTTATAAATTGCCTTACGATTGAATGTTAGTCATGTGGTACTATATCGTTTCGCAGAAGGATGAAAATGTTAATTTAAAACAAATACACCAATAAAATGTTTCAAGTTCATATTCATGTTTAGTTTTTTTTCTTATGTGGCAGGTAGCCGTGTAATAAGCGGGATAATATACAGGCAGCCAGTAGTTATCGCAAAATAAGCCCCTCCACTTCGTGTCAGGTCCTGACCACACTGTTGGGGCTTATTCCTGCGATAACTACCGGCTGCCTGTATATTATCCCTTACATATTCATGGTAAAGCAGACCTGCTAACCAAGTGCCAACTGTTGCAAGTTTAAGAAAACCCTTTTACTAGTGTCCGTCGTACATCGCATTGCAAATTTATGACCGTATATTGATGCTTTCCCTTTCTTGATGTCTTTTTAGAGGTACTTTCAGAGCACAAGTCTACACTTTGAACGCTTGCTTCAAAGACTAGCGTATCTAGAGCAGTAGAAACTCAATGAATAAGATATATCACTGCCAGCCTTGTCACTCCATATGTGTTCTTATAACTCTGGGACTAGCTGATTTTTGTTAGTTTTTAAAAACCAGCTAGTCCCAAAGCTATAAGAACACATGTGGAGTGGATCGCCTTGTACCCCGAGCTAGCACACAGAGAATATTTATGGATTAGCTAGCTTGCCAATCCATCTCAGAGAATGACAGGATAATGAAAGCACCCTTCAGTCACCACAGCATTTAGCCTTTTGTTGTCAATAATTCAACAAGCAATACATTGAATATTTTATAATACATTGAGCTATTCATAGGTGGAGTGGAACATGTTTTGATCAAATAGTTAGCATAGCGCTTTTCAAATGCAACCGCTTTTTTGATCCCCAAAATAGATAACAAACAGGAACCCGTGAACCCCTCTGGATGGTAAAAAATCTGATTATGAATTATTTAACACTGAATGCTAAGTGGGTTTAGAATATGAATTTTTACATTTATTCTAATGACACTTGTATGAAGTCATCTTTGAGCATTAACAAATTTATTTGCAGGGAAACACTTATAATTCCTCTGGAGTCTGCCAGCTGTTTGACTTTGTAGTTGGTTGCTTTTATCCTCATGCATTTGAAATCATCAAAATGGTCACAAGAGCACAACACGATGTCGCAAAAAAAAATCATTTTTTGAAGTGATACCGTGTCTTTGTGAGAAAAGATTTTGGAGTATATTCATTCCAGTGAGCTGTTAACATGAGAACCCCAGTGGTTGGATCGTTGAGTCAGTGAATTGGATCAGTCAGATAATGAACTATTCAGGTCCTGTGTTTACAATAACTTTTTTTAGCTACTTCTCTTGAGAACTGATTAGTTTAAATATAACTACACCACAGTAAGGTCATAGCGTTGTTCAAGCCATTCTTTTCATGTTGAGCTACAATAGCTTTGTAAATATCCATATCAGCACAAATCAGTTTATTTGATCTGTGGTTCCTGCAGAGAATGAACACCTGTGATTTTCAAAGTGTGATTTTGATGAGGAAGGCCATACTGTTTTGTTGCAATCTTACACCATTGGACTGATCCAGCACTTGACCCTTACGTACTGTATATACAGACATTACTGAATTATTCATAAACATGCTTACTGTGTGCAGCACTGAACAAAAACACATTAGTAATAAATGCTGGATGTAGGTCCAGAGACGATAGTGAGAGAGTTCCAGAAGATTGTTTTTTTTAGTTATTATTATAATGTTTTTTTTTATATGGGTAGGCTGTGCATATATGAATGCATTTCTGCATAGATACAGTTTTAAGGTGGGTGTTTCTCTTTTAGTCATGGTACATTATTACATTCAGCTAGCCAGTGCGAGGCTGTGCATGTGTATGTGAAAACCTGTGAATTGCCTACAGAAACTGACACACAGGATGCATTATATGCATAAATGAAAGAGTTGAAAAATGCTTTAGTTGACACAAAGCGAGAGACAGTTTGATTGAGGTGTAGAGGAATGAATACAGTAGGATTGTGCCGATGGCAGAGACTCTCTGGAGATTATGCTTTCTCAAAAACGCAATGCATCATAACCACAAGATGAGAAGAGACAGTGTTTGAACAGTTAGACATTGTTTGGACGTTACTTTGTGTGTCTAGAGCAGCGGTTCTCAATCCTGGTCCTCACGTCCCCCTGCTCATGTCTCTCTTTGTTAACGCACCTGATTCTGATAATCAGCTCATTAGAAGAGAGCTCCGTGCATGAGCTGTGTTCTAATCGACATGGTCCCTACACAGTGTCCGTTAAAGTTTACATTACGTCTCGCACACTCTGTTCTAGACCAGCGGTTCTCAGTCCTCTACTTGCCTCCCCCCGCTTTGCGCAATTCGTATGTTTCTCTTTTCATTTGTTCTATTCGAGCGCATGCGCACTGCAAAGTGGACATCACCGAATATTCCACGTAATTTAAATCGCATTCACTTATTTACACACGAAGTGAAGTAAACTTTAATGCACACTGTATAGGGACCATGTCGATCGGAACACAGCTCATGCACGGAGCTCTCTTCTAATGAGCTGATTATCAGAACCAGGTGCGTTAACAAAGAGAGACATGCAAAATATGCAGAGCAGCGAGCGCGAGGACCAGGATTGAGAACCACTAGAGGAAACCCACAACCTCTGTTAAGGTCTTTCCCATAGTAAGTTATATTAAATGGTGACAGCTGGGCTGGACAATATAGTTAAACTAATCTCAATGTTAATGTATTAGCTCTAACATGACTTTCCATGTGTGACAGATCATCAGACTCATAAGGATCCATTTTGCAGCGTGATTTATTGACAAGGTCAGACAGGCAGAGGTCGGTATAACAGCAGACAGTAATACCAGGGATAAGGCAGAAATCGTAGTCAGAATACGGGCAGGTGTCGAGAATCACAATCCAGAATAACAATCCAAACAAACACGAATAAATCAAACCAGTGACAGCTGGGGCAAATCAAGACTTCACGTCTGACTCATCAAAAGTCACTTGCTGCGTCCGAAATCACTTACTTCCCTACTATATAGTACGCGAAAAACAGCATGCAAGGCGAGTAGTATGTCAGGATTTATAGCATTCAAAATTCAGTAGGCGAGAAGTATCCGGATAACCTAATACTTCCGGCCGAATTCTTTTGTAAGCATACCATGGACACTTTCCTATCCCATAAGGCTCCGGGAGAGGAGGCGTCATATTAAAAAAATGATGGAAAGTGGAGACGCGGCTCATTTTAAGTGTAAGCTCCTTAGGAAAAAAAACGTTGTTTATTGTGATTCAATTACACTTGTTTAACACACTCTAAATAAACGCATGACTTATTGGAAGTTTAAATTTTTGCGCTATTGTGATGACGCGTGACACATGACAACATCAATATGGCAGATCGAAATTCCATTCATACTACTCACATTCATACTATATAGAACGTACTGTTTTAATGGTCGAGTAGTATGTTCAATTTTAAATGTAGTACCTACTTTAGCAGTATGCGATTTTGGACACAGCATAACTTTGCTCGCGAAATTAATTTAGCGTCAAAGGAAGGCTACGGGATTTTATATTACTTGCACTGATGTCTTCGGCAAAAGCATATACTATTGAATAACATCCTCGTATACCTTTCCTTATGGAGTAAATGTCTGAGATTTTTACTTCCAAAACTAATTGTTGCACTCTATATTTAACTGTACATGCAAATTTTAACATCAAGATCACCATTTTCTTTAACTAATGCTGACTTTAAATAATTTTATAGTATAGCAGATCAAAGAATGATTTAAAATGCATGTCATATAAGTGATTTAAGTTTAAGTGCTTTTTTATTATTATTATTTATTTAGACAAAGCTGTACACAATTTTAACATTTTTAATGTTTTGTAAATGAATTGAATTTTTGGCTTACCGGTCTCAGTCAAAACTTTAATATAAATTAGATTAGATTCAACTTTATTGTCATTACACATGTACAAGTACAAGGCAACGAAATGCATTCTATGGAAATGTCACATACAGTACATTCTCTTACTAAGGGTCAGTTTATATTCATTTGAAGTATATCTGGCTCTTGTTCTATATCACTGAACTAAACTCTTATCCACAATAGCCTAAACTTGTCAAGCAGATGAAAACACTCAGTCTGAGCTATATAAAACCCACCAAACACAGCTGAAGATCTAAAGCACAGAATCATTTTGTATCAAGAATAACGGCAAAAGAGAATAAGAGAATGTTAGTTTTGAGTTTAATGACCAAAAACAAAGTATGAAACTTGAGTTGGCCAATGCTGACCTATTTCAAGACATCACAGCAGCACACGTCAGTAAAGTGAGTGTACGTGTTTAATCAGACATGATGTACTAATTAGACGATGAGGGCGGTGAAATGAGTGTGTGTAATGTGATCTGAGGCTGAAACCTCTGGCTCGGCTCGCAGCGTAATGCTCATGAGTGAAACTTGAACCGCACTTGAGTTTTCATAAGCGATATGTGTGCATATAAATGTGTATGCTACGATGACCTCTGCTAGCTCAAATGATATATGAACAAGAGCAAGGGCTCTGCGTGTTTGTGTTTATTTAGTTTAGGGGACAAAATTGTCTCCAGAAGTGAGCTGAAGCTGACAAAACATCCACAGGAAAAATTATTCATGCATAGATTAAAGAAATATATTTAGTTTTTATGTATAGGGTTGTATAAAATTAATTAGTATAATAAAATAATTTTGTATAAAATAAAATAAATATGCATTCCTGATTTAAATAAGTGTTTGTGTGGGTTCTGGAGGAAGATGTGAAGTGTATTTATTGAGCTGTCATCAGTGCTTCTCAGGGCTGTTCTGTAGGATGAGACTCTGGCATGACTTACAGTTATTTCACCAATGATCCAGCATGAAATTCTGCTTTGCTGCCAAACTAAACCACACACAAACCCTCAGTCCACATGAGATGGACCCTTGAGGCTGAGTGTTAGTGAGTGTGTGTGAATATATTACCATATGGATCAGTCATATTGATTACTAAGATTAAATGAACACGTATACCCATATAAGTATTTAAAAGACAACATGAACTCATATACACTTTTAACTTCACTAATTTTTTTTTTTGTAAATTAGACTATGATCTCATTGATTAATATTTTTTCAGACGGCGTAGCATTGTTCATGTTAAGAGAACAGAAGCATTTAGAAGTGTAGAAATGTATTACATTTTAGCCCTTATTTATCGAGAATAACGAGTGTACTTAATGGGACACAAAAAAGTCAAAACATAATATACTTCAAAGTGTAATTTTTGATTTCAAACTCAAATATTTGGTAACACTTTCCAATAAGGTGTCATTTGTTAACATTAGTTAATGTATTAACTAATATGGACAAACATTGAACACTACATTTATTACACTATGTATTAATCTTTGTTAATGTTAAGTTAACATCAAATCAGCATGTAATTGACTACAGGATCGTGTGAAACTGAAGACTGAGGTAAAGATGCTGAAAATTTATCTTTGCATCCTAAGAATAAATGACAACACATTAAAACTAGTGCTGTCAAATGATTAATTGTAATCGAATTTCTATTAATTGCATCCAAAAGTTTTTGTTTGCATAATATATGTGTGATGTGTATATTTATTATGTGCCAGTATATATTAATACGCACACATGCATGTATATATTTCAGAAAAATAGGTTATGTTTATACATATATTTTTTTATAAGTAAATAGATTATTCAAATATTATGTAAATACATATAAATATTTTTTTTAAATATATGCTGTATGTGGGTTTATTTATATTTAAACAATAAATATACAAAGAAAACATTACATTATTTCAATATAAATTTTTTAACAGCACTAATTAAAACGTTAATGTTTTAATACAATGAAAACATTAAAATAGAAAACTTAAAATAAAAAAAAGTAATATAGTATTGTTTTTAATCAAATAAATGCATACTTAGTAAGCAAAATATTTTTTTAAAACACAAAAAAAATCTTACTGATTCTACTAAACTTTTGGTAGTGTAGAATAAATACAAATACAAATAAATAAATAAATACATTTTAAAATTGAAAATTGAAAATTGAAATGAAATGAAATGAAATGAAATAAAAATTAAATTAACAAGCTATTTAATTAAATTAAATTAAATTAAATTAAATTAAATTAAATTAAATTAAATTAAATTAAATTAAATTAAATTAAATT
>JAUCMT010000105.1:1621423-1638934 GCA_032357475.1 Enteromius thamalakanensis
TTAAAATAAGTCAGACTATCTGCCATAAGCCTGGCTTATTTGGTAAACTTGTTTTATGGAACAGGCCCCTGGACTGCTTCTTTATGTTTACAAACATAAATTTCATGTGAAAAACCTAGATTAGACAACATTATTATAAGCAAACCTTGAATTGGGCTAAAGTAAGGCAATATTTTTAAACATGGCTGGTTATGTACTTTCTCAAATATTGATTTTGGATCATTTTTATCCTACAGCTTTTAGCTACAGACTGCAGCTTTAAGACAAAAGTCTGTATGCTTTTTAAGGATCACGGGCAAATTGCCCTACAAAGCAAAAAGGCAGTAACTGCATTTTTGGTCAAAAATGAGTTATTATCATTTTCATGACATTTAAGGCATCCTTTGTTATGGGACAAAATATCTTATCTCAAATGTGTGTCGTTTTGTAGAAAAAATGGTAGTTGTTTGTACATTAACTGCAAAAAGCTGTTTGACAGGATAACTTTAAAGTAATTTTTCTCAGTTCTGCACTTGGCGTAGTTACTGCCTTTTTGCTTTGTAGGGCACTTTGGATATAAACAACACTACCTAGTGTTTTCACCCCTGTGTTAGTGCATTTTAGTCTCATTTTATGACATTATGGCTGCAACCTGATCCGATGATGAGAACATGGCTGAATCCAGTGCTGGAATTGATGACAGCTGAACATTTTGACATGGCCTTTGACCGCCGCTGAGTCTGAAGAGCCTGTCAGGAAACAGATGATACCCAACATTATCTTTTACAACTGCTGTTAAATATAACTCTCTTCACACACATACTCCAGAGAAAAAGAGACTCTTCACCTGCTTGTTTGCTCTTATTATCACCTTCTCTTTTTCGACTCTGACCTGAAATAGTGGGAAAAAACGAATTGACATGACAGATCGTTACATAGCAAAGGGATTATGAAAACACCCCCACGGTTTAGTGATGACACATACTGAGGTTCATTTTCTCTTGTCTGATGAGCTCATATGTCCTCGGGGTGTATAAGGAGCATGTCGTTTTATATTTGTTTTTTGTTTTTTTCTTATTTACTAGTTTTGCACAAACCTGTGAACATTTTCACACAAAAGCCATGATTGATTAAGTTTACATTTAGATATTGGATGAAATTTGATGAAACAAATGTCCTTATATCACAAGCCAAAGAATTTTGTAAAACAGTATATATATTTATATTTATATATTATAATAAAATTAGATACTTATTTTGCATAAATCTATCAATAAGCATCAATTTATTCATAAACAATAATAGTCTTAATATGATTTATCAGTAAGTATACACTTATATTGTTTATTAAATCACAAGTGATGATTTAAAAAGGTTTATAAATAAATAAAAATTAGCAATAGTATTATTGACATATGCTAATGATATTGCATATTAATTGTATATAAATAATTACATATTTATATAATATGAATATATCGTGAATTATTAACAAGTTCATGCCTGTTGTTTTATAAATACAGGATGCAAATATACTAACATTACAAGCTTAACTCAAGGTAGGCTTAGGATAACACTATGAAAATCTGTAATTATTATTATTTTATTTATTTATTTACAGTCCATAAGAACAAGTGGACACAGTGAAAGTGAGGAAGAAGAGAGGAACTTTCAGAAAGGTTGAAGAGGAATGTGTGTTACCTGGAAGGTAGGCAAACTGTCTAGGCCAGGAAAATCCTCAATATCGCCCGTCGTGATGTTAAAACATGCTCCATGCCATGGACATCGCACATGCCCTTTTGATAGCACGCCTGGAAGAGAATGGTTTTTATCTGTTTTTCTATTTGATAAAGCTTGTCTAATAGCAGTGTGATGTAAAATCCTCTGAAAGCGATTGGTATCTCAAGCTACGGAATGCAGAGGACCAGGAGTGCTCTACAGGACGTCCCTCACCTTTGACCAGTGGAGCCCCATAATGTGGGCACTTGTGTCCCATGGCGAAAAATTCTCCATGTTCCTTAATGAGCAGAGCACGACCTGCTCCCAAATCCACCTCACGCATTCTGCCAAACACAACACATAAGATCCGCACAGATTTAACATCCAAAACTCATATCAGTTTAAAAAAAAACTCTTTTAGTTCACGATTGCTAGCTTTGATCCCAACGTTAGTAGATTATTAAAGTTTGAGACAATTACATTTCTAGCAGATCTTTCTCTTCCTGGAAAACAAACTAAAATATTGCTGTCCCTTTATGCTCATTAGCATATGCAAACCTTAAAATGAGAATGACCTCCCATTAAAAGGGTGGTCTACCAGTCTACCTTTTATGTAAATTTGAGGCTTTGTGATGTCACTAACCCAGGAAGCAGCTCGTTGTAGTCCCTACAAGCCATTTTTTATTGAGCTAATTCTGTAAAGGACCTTTTTTTTACATTGAACTTTAAGAGGTGTACTTTTGTAGATGTTGTTTGCGATCACACAACACATAAACTAACGTTAAAAAGGTGAAACTACTTTAATACCCCCTGCCACCATCTTTTAATACTTTGTAGAAAACAAACTGTGTTTTGCTTTATTCTGATGTAAACTAAAAGCTAATTTACTGACGTCCTGCATTAGTAGAAAAGAAAGAAGTTCATTAAATTATTTAAAAGGGTAGTTAAGCACTCTGAATATGAAATCATTTGAATTGTTTGTTGTGATGTACTAAGACATCCATATTGCTAAAACTTTTTACCACATATATTATATTTATAATTTATTTAATTAATTTTATTGTTTTTATGCGATAATAATATTCTTCAAATATTTTAGAAATTTAAATGTATGTTTACAAATTTGAAATGTATTAAATGTATGTTTTTAATTATCTTTTTTAATTTATTCTTGTGTTGGCAAGATAATAACTTCAGCAGTATTACTCTTCAGTGTCACTTGATCCTTGAAATCTTTCTGTAAATAAATATAAATATGCTGATTAAGAAACATTACTAAAATAGTGCTGTTGAACACTTTCGAGGAAACCGTTATGCGTTTGAATCGTTTTTTGTTTTCTCTAAATAGCACAGGAACATGCACACAAATATACAGGAAGACAACAGTTCGGTGTTGTATTGGAATCAGGAACTTACTGTCCATTCTCGAGGTCTTTTACATGACAGACAGATGCCTCTATGTAATCTCTGTGTTTACGGTGTGGCCGCAGTGTCATGGAGTCCTCGTCTGAACAGTGTCCCAGAGATCCGTTGGGTCTGCATTCTGAAAATGGACTGGCCTTTCCATTAGGAGACATCAGGTCCACCTCTTTCTCTTTGTCCAAAAGAGTGAGCTCAACTTTGACCTCTACTGCAGAAAAATAGCTTGATATAAGTACTAGAGAATAAGACAACTCTTTATCTCAGAAAACTAATTGATGCATTCGACTAAATTTAAGTGCAATCCACAATCCATTGCTAACACTATAGTGATTGTTCTTGGTGTTAACAGGCCTTAAAGGGTTAGAAATTTCATTTCAAGTTTCAAATTGCTGTCTATTGAGGGTCAGACTCAGATAACTCTCCAATTTCATCAAAAATATCTTTATTTGTGTTCCGAAGATGAACGAAGGTCTTACGGGTTTGAAACGACATGAGAGGGAGTAATTAAGGACTTTACATTTTTTGAGTAAACAGTAATGTCATAATGATTTAGAAATTCAAGTACATAACAAATACAGTGCAGTGTATATTTCTATGCAGAAATAGCATCACTGGAAGCTGAAGCACCAATAATGTACACAGTCTTTAAAGAAAGTGATTGTGAAATGTGCTTTCACTACAGTCCCAGTCTCAATCTAGTTTTCTGGCTGGAAAAATGTGCTGAGGGCCTGCTTCTTATGCCTTAATCACACAGGAATTCACACCTGCTGAGTGAAGCTTAATTAAAATCAATGGAAAATCATGCAAGATGACTTGAGCCGGCGGAGGAAAGAAAAAAGAAAGAAAACTCGCCTTTTCAGAGCACTTTGTTTTTTGAGTCAGAACTGGGGAAATAACATCTGCTCAGATCATTTTGTGAATATGCGTATCTACTGTATAGATTACATCAATGAAACCACATTTTCATTCCCTTATTCAGCCTACTAATAAGAAAAAATATTTGTACATAAATGACAAGCATATAAAGATAATGTGTGTAGATGATTTCAGTCAATTTCAGGCTTCGTATAAGCATTAGCCTAGGTCCAGTGCTATAATATCTAATATTTATTTATCCTTCCAATCCCATTCTAACTAATGGTAACACTGTATGATTTTAATGACAGCTCAACAGACACTGGATTTGGAGTCAGCCTACTGCTTCAAAATGAATACATTTTATTTGTTTTCTAGCAGGGAAGAGTTTATAATAGTGATTCTTGAATGATTTATGTTGGTGATTCTCAAAAAAAACGAAAACTTTTAAAAAGGATTCAGAAACATATTCGTGTTATTTGGTGGATTTAGTTGAGTGTGCAATGTGGAAAAATACATTAAATAAATAAATTACATTTCAGCCATTTAATAAAGTACAATAAATAATAAAATACTTTTATTTTCATCAATATTTAATAAATTTTCTTTTAAAAAATATTTCTCTCATAATTCTGACTTTTCTGTAAGTGTTTTTTACAGTTGTGAAATGTGACCCTGGCAATAAAACCAGTATTAAGTAGCACAGGTATTTGTAGCAATATCTAACAATACATTGGCTGGATCAAAATGATTCATTTTTATTTTAGATGAAAAATGTAATATTTCTATAAAAACTAAAGACCATGTTCCATGATGATATTTTGTCAATTTTCTACTGTAGTTAGATAAAAAATTGCATTGCAAAAAAAAAACAACTTGAAAAGACAATTTTCTTAACATTTAGATTTTTTTGTACCGCTTACATTTTCAAATAGTTCAAATAGTAATATAGTAATATTTTCAATATTCAGAATCTCTGCTGAATATTGTCCTATCCTAACAAACCAATGAAAAGCTTATTTATTCAGCTTATTATTATTTATTCTCATTTTCAAGAAACCGACCCAAAGTAGATATTATTTATTTTTTATCTTTTTTATTATTTAAACAGGCTTCCGTATCAATGGTTTGACATATAAAAAAGTAATTTTTAAATACATATATCAAATTATCATTTGATCTGATCATATTTAATCCTATTCATGTAATCAAAATCATAATATTTAAACAATACCTTTTTATGAAAGATTTATAAAAAGATTTATGAAAACAGTGCTGTGGAATTATTATTACAATTAAATATATACTTGTAAAATTTAATTTATTCCTGTGACGGCAAAGCTGAATTTCAGCATCTTTACTCCAGTCTTCAGTGTCACTTGGAAATCATTCTAATATGCTGATTTGCTTCTTGCATCACCAACCTCCTGGTAATCCTGTCGCTTCGATATTGTATGCTCAAAACAGAATAGACAGTCTTAGTCATTTCTTATGTAAGTTCCCAAGCAGACCATAGTGTCACAGTCTAACTCGGGCCGTTCGGCTTCTCTCTGCACTCTCTGAAATCCAACACCCGCGGTCACACTTTCACAACGGAGTCTTTGGTCAGATGAAAGTCGTTTCGGAGCCCCTCAGTAGTACCCCCTCCCCCAGCCATCATAGAAGAGAAAGAGCGATACATTGTGAAACATTCGAAACCCAACTCATATTGCACTGTCTAATCCTCTTGAACACAGAGCAATTAAGAGCATTAAAATTCCTGCTGCACTAAAGGAAAGCCACATCACAACAGCAGTCAGGGGCCATGTTCACTGACCTATATATAGGTGGAGACACAAGCCGCAATTATTACAGGATTTAATGAAAAGGACGCGCTACACAGACTAAGGGTTTTCTACATGAGTGTGTTCATCACCTGCTTTGGGTTTGGAGAGGCATCCTCCCATGGTGGGCCCAGAGTGAAGCAAGGTGGCCCGATGAGAGGATAGCCCAGGGTGGGTGTTAGCGGAGCTGGGCCGGTCAGACACACAGGGTGCACCGCTGGACCTGGATAAGGTAGATGCGCTGCAGTGGGGTTGTTTGGGCCTGTTGGGCCCAAAGAGCCATCTCCGAGATCAGTGACTGTACATAATACACAGCCTGAGAAAAGACAACATATGATTGTTATCTAGTTTACAGATTTATCTCATTCGCTACTGCTTTGCTATAATTGACCAGAGTTTTGAGAAGTGAGGTGCTGGTGTCCCCAACTTGCTTAACATTTTTTTTGACCAAACATCAAAAAGGTTAAGATGTCTGTATCAAAAGAAATTAAAACGTGATTTTATGTCCATAGACCCATAGGCAGAACCTGATTTTGCTGAGTTAGTTGACCCTGGAACAACATTGTGATTAGATCAGATTTGAAGAAACAGTTTATAGTTTAGGCTTACAATCAGTGTTTGGTGCTTGTACATCAGTGTCAGTCATCTATCGTTTCCCCTGATTTTAGGCATTACTCATGGGTAGGGTTAGGTTTAAGTGTAGAGATTTGGTCAAAACTAAAACTTTAAAAATAAAATATTTACTTTAAATAAGTAAAAATCTTACTGACAAATGGGCAAAAACTAGGATAATGGCAAATATAAAAAAATTTACAATTACAACTGATTAGAATTTGGGGTGAAAGCAATTCATCTTCTAAATATGACAAGACAAGATTGTCATACTAAATGACATTTTAGTGGGTAAATTTAGCCGGGGGGAATGAATGAATGATAAATGATGTAATATTGATGCTTAAAAACTTTTTAACAATATTTTTTGGAAAAACCACAATTTATTTAAATTGTTTTTATGGTTAAATTATTTTATTGTCTTTAACTGACAGGTGTATATATATATAAATATATATATAGAGAGAGAGAGAGAGAGAGAGAGAGAGAGAGAGAGATTTATAGGTATATGAACATTAAAATCTGTAAAATAATAATGAAATAAAAAACATAAATTAAAATCAAATTAGGATGTAGGCAAAACATTTCTACTGAGTCATTGTCCATGACTAATTCGCCTGCCTCCATTTGAACATGCAGCAATTGGGCTATTGCACAAACAGTCTTCAGATGATTATCTCATGACTAATCAAATGCAAATGTTTTAAAAGTGTAGATGATGATGGGAACCCATCCAGCCAACAAATAACTTAAGGTCTTATTTTCAAATAGCCCTTGGGTTCAACACCCTCGCTGCTTTAATATGATGCAGATGAAGAAACTGCATGTTTGACATTGATCTATGACGTCTGTTTCCAAGGTGAGTGGGACGGTGCGTTCAGAAGCCTCTTCTGAGAAATTCAAGAATTCAGGAACACAACTGGCTCTGTCAGAGAAAGTAATAGGCTACTAAAGGTCACCAAAGTGTGTTGTTTGTGTTAAAATAATGCATTCTATCCAAGTTTACTGTAACTAAAGATATATTTAAAGCAAAAAATTTTTTTAGACATGGTCAAAAACCAGTATGTTTTTGCGCGTGTGTGTGTGTGTGGGAGAGACAGAATAAGATCAGGAAGAACAAAGTGTGTGCTTACATATGCATGCATCTCAAACACACCAACTGTTCTCAGTTTCCACTCAAATCTTGTTTCAGCCCTTTTCCAGAGTTAACCATTACCTTCACTGACATAATGTACTGTGCTTTCAATAATACTAGAGCTTGTTTCACAGCCTACAATTTACTCTCTGTTTACCCACAACTTTTTGACTTTCTCTGCTCAGGAGGACGAAACGGGTTTAAAAATAAAAATCACAGAATTCAGCCTCATATAACTTGAGTTTAAACACATCAGCATCAGGGTCTCGGCTCTAGAGCCACTTGATATTCACATCACACCCAAAGGTCTGTGAAGTGGCAAGTAAAAAACAAAAGTTTGCCTTAATTAAGGAAAGGAAATGTTCCACAAACAAAACAGGAGCAGAAGCACCAAACTTTGGGAACGTTTAAAACACATAGCTGCTACATAAAATATATTTAATGACCATAGTTGTGGTGAACATTTTTGAAGCAAATCACATAAAAGGTGAAAAAAAAAACAGATTGATCAAAAGTTACTCTCTTGGCACTAAATACTCATCTCATTTCTCTCAGAGCTCTGCCTTGTTTATGATAAGTAGCGACACAGCATGAAAAACACATACTTTTAACAATTCCAAAAGCATCGCATAAATGGACTGCCTGCAACAAACAGCAAAAAATAGACCGCCTCCCTCTTCCTGCTAGCAGAAAAGAGCCATTTCTGCTATTCCTGAAGAATTTATGAAAATCTCCATAGCAACTGTAAATCTGTCTATAGATGCTGTGCACAATGCATTATGGTTTAAGGCTTATATGATGGTAAATACAACAAGAGCTCATTTTATTGCACCCTCTCTCTCGCTTTTACTATAAGAACATATTCATCAAATAATAAAACTAAAAGCTGGTACTATTCTACAGGGTGAATCTCACTACAACATGTCCTGGACACAATTCACCCTAAAATAATATATACTTTTAAGACATTATATTTTGCATCAAGAGAACTGAAGTTCTCCTTTAAAACCAAATTTTTTTGTAATGTGTAATTCCAACACAGTCTCACGAGCAATTCGTATGTATTTGTACGAGGTGCCAAGTTTGTGCCAATTTGTACTAATTCGTACGACCTCACTCGTACGATTTGTCTAAAACCACGGGATTAGTAGGTTAAGGGGCGGGGTTTGTTTAGGTCATTCGTACAAATTCATACGAATTGCCATCTCGTAAAATATGTACGATTTAGAATAAATCATATGAATTTGTACGAGTGAGGTCATTCAAATTCGTACGAATTAGCCTCCTCGTAAAATATGTACGAATTAGAAAAAATCATATGAATTCATACGAGTGAGGTCGTACAAATTCGTACGAATTAGCCACCTCGTAAAATATGTACAAATTACAAAAAATCATACGAATTCATACGAGTGAGGTCGTACAAATTCGTACTAATTAGCCACCTCGTAAAATATGTACGAATTGCCGTGAGATCAGGTTGGGTTATCCCGTTCTCACAGCAATTCGTAATTACATTTTATGAGGTGGCTAATAATTGTATGTATTTTAAGAGTTGCTAATTTGTATGAATTTGTTCAAATGACTTCACCTAAACCATACAAAATCATACGAGCGAAGAATTTGCCGGCTCGTAAAATTCGTACAAATTGGTCGTGAGACTGTATTGGTGTTATCATATGTCATCTGAAGCAGATTGTTTTTTTGTAGCAAACATATTTCTAGTTTTAAAATGATAACGTAAATACCTGACTTCTGGCAAACAGTCGCATATGTGCACGCCAGAGAGAGAGTCTTGTATGACTTTGACTTGACTCGGCGTAAGCTAATTTTAATTTTTGGGTGATCTATTCCTTAAACATTTAACACAATAATAGCTTTAATTTTTTTTTGCTTTTCAGTTTATGAACCACCCACGTCTGTTCACTTACTGTCTGATGCTGCAAACTTCAATCAGTAAACTTCAGACAGACTAACTGACTGCAACAAAACTTCCTACATACCTTCTGCTTTTTGTTTGTTTTACTCGATGCCGAATCACTTCTGTCTTCCTTCTGTCTGTGGACTGCAATAAAGATAACCACAGATGTATTAAAACAAAAAAGTCTTCAATTTTTGCATCTAAAATATATTGATCTTCAAAAAAAATATTAATATTTCTACAGAATAATTGCTTGCTCTCCTGACCTGTTTTTCTACTTTTCTTGCAGAGGCAGAAGATCCCAATGACTGCAAGTACAATCAACAGAAACCCAGAAGCGGCAGTTGAGATCAGCACTATGTAAAGTAAAGGTAGGCCTTCCTCTGAAACAGACAAAATAAGCCAAACGTGTGAATGAAACTGTAGCAGACTGCAACTTTGTATAAAGGTCAGTTTACGCCAAATATGATAACTATAAAGATAATGGTAAGGATATAGTTCTAATTGTTCTCAATAATAATAAATAGCAGTGTCCAGAGAAACAACATTGTTAGAATCATTTTCAGAGCGATTTTTTTCCACCAGCTGATGAATGATACAAACATTGATAGCCAATCAGAACCATCCTGCTACAGCGAGCTTGAGAATTTAAAGTGGCAGATGGTATGTACACTTAGAAGAAACAGACGATATGGTGTGGACGCTAATATCATTATCTTTATAATTATCGTCCTTGTGTGAACGGGGCTAAACCGAGAGTAAATCAAAATTAATATTTACCATACCTGCACATGTGTGACAGAGTCTGCTGATGTCCAGATGTGTGGTCTGGTTTGTGAAGTGATTGTTGAGCACACAGCTGTATGTGTTTTTATCCTGATATTCCACCTCCAGAGGTAGAGAGAGACTGATGCTGAGATCAGACACACTGATGCTGGACAATACACTGTTTCCTTTGTACCAGGAGAGAGTCACATGACTCACATTCACCACTGAACACAACAATGAACAATTCTGCTGCGATGATGAAGATGATGAAGAACATTGTGAAGAGTTACTGCTGATGATAGGAACAGGCAGACGAGCTGAAAATACCAGAGATTCAAAGTAATATGGATAGTTATAGCTAATGAGGAACATTATATTTGGTGTAGTGTGTTGTAATCTGGTTTATGGTCTTTGTGGACAACAGTATGGACCGTGTCACAGGAAACACTCCTCACAGTTTGACTTTGCAAATCAAACCAAATTTGACATTTGAAAAAGTATTAATACTTACTAGCACTGTTTTACTCGTTTTCTGTAATTTATTATTAATTGTTATAATTATTTATTTATTTTTATTATTGTTTTCTGGTTGCAAAGAAAACACACAGTGCCATTAGTAAGTAGGTTACAGTGAAATGCTTACCACAATAGGGTCACTCTGTAAAACACTAAAATATTTATTAAAGTACTGTTTAAAGTTAATTTATTAACTCAAATTTTTGACATGAGATAATTTTATTTTGTCAAATCAGATGCTTAACTTTCTTTTTTACTTTCATGTTTCAAAAAACAACTTCCTTGACTTTTACTTTAAGCGCTTCGCTTGGTTTTGTTTTCTATTCTTTTCTTTATCTAACAAAATAAAATATTTTTGTTAATCTTGAATCTTTATTTTTACTGTACTAATAATTTAGATTTTATTTATTTTTTCATAAAACATGAATATGTCAATGTTCAATCATATCATGTGTCTACTCACCATAGACAGCAATGCTGAATGTTTTAAATAATGCTTTCGCTCCATTTACTTCATAGAGTCCAGCGTGTTGAGTCATGATGTTCATGATGGTCAGAGATCCAGTTTTATTGTCCAGCTTCAGTCTGTCTCTGAATCTCCCGTCAGGAACGTCATCATGTGTGATGAAGAGCGCATATTTCGGACTTATTTCAGCTATAATGTTATTATCGTATTTCCACATAATATTGTCCTCTTCATGTATTTCAGTAAGATCAGTGTTTAGAGTGACAGAATCTCCATCCATCACTGATAGGGACTCACCAAACACACCTGATTGTACACAGATTAATGTGCGTATTGGTTTAGAAAGCCCTGAATCAGTAACTTTAAGCAACAAAGACGTCACACAAAATAAAGAGTGCATATATAAAAAGCATTTCTGTAAATCAGTCATTTAATCTTCAACGTGTTTTGTCCGCTTGTTGAGTAAAATAAAAATGCCATGTTGCATACAGTAATTACAGCTAATTCTAGACATTCAGTACAATGAACTTACTAAGAAGAGACTTGAGTCTAAAGTAGAACTCAAATTAATATGTGTCAATTTGCAAACTGAGATTCTCTGATTGTTTAATTTTTTTTTCCCTCTGAAAGTAAATTAAGTGTAAAAATGCATTTATAACTTACCACTCAGACAACACAAACAGAACAAAAGGAGCGTATGAAACATTTTCTTCAGTTGTTCAGCGACTGATCTAATAAGAATACCTGATAATACTGAGCTAGTGTGTGAATCCTCCCCCGACAGAGTTTGACCTTCCTATATGCGCATAGTAGTTTACGTACAGTATGTTTACGCATTATAATTATAATATATGTATGTATGTATATATATATATATATATATATATATATGTGTGTGTGTGTGTGTGTGTGTGTGTTATTTATATATATATATATATATTTATTATTATTTTTTTTTTCTTATACAAGTTCTTCTGAAATTCTGATTGGTTTCTATTCTAAAGGTAATATTTGACTGTGGAAAATATAAACAAGTAGAATTTTTCATTAATTAATTTTCATTAAGTCATTGCAAATGTCAAAGGATATCTACTGCATCTTACTGCACTCTCAGGGAACAAAAAAGATTTCTCTTTTTTTAAAAGATTTTATATATATATATATATACATTAGTATATTATACATATTAGAAAGTTATTAAAGGGTATCATTTGTGTGACAACTTTTGTACCTTTTTTTTCTCTCTGAGAGTGTGATGTGAGCCATGAGCAGCTCAGTTTCTGGGTCAAACTGAAACCTCTTGTGGTCTGTTTGAACCTGATCTGAGCTGTTGGGTAGACATTTAGTTTGTGCAACAAAACGGCCATTTGTTTGATGTATGTTCAGTTTTTAGACGAAGGGGTTCTTTTTTTCCTGCTGTCATGTCTGAGTTTGCTCCTGTAGAACAGCTTTACAGTCATGTAAGATGACTCCGTTACCGGGGTCATATGATGTTGCTAAAAATAACATTATTTTGTGTATATGTTGTAATGCAATGTGTTTATGTGATTTAATAAAGCAAAAAAAAGCTCCTTCTAAGCCCTGCCTCCTGGTTGATTTGTACAAAGCTTATCATTCTAAAAAAAAGCGACGTGTGATTTGATGGGCCAGCTATCCAATCCTCTATGATTGGCTGAATGCCACAAGCATGTGGCGGAAATGTTATGGCCCTTACTATAACATGATGCTGCAGCTTGCGTCTCTGCGCTAGGACACCAAAGCAATAAACACATTACAAACACATGCTGTTGCATCTAATTGTGACATGAGAGCTATGATGCTCGCGTGACATCAGTAACAACAAGTGCCGTGTAACGTCACACACCGGGAGCTCATGTGAATGACTCTCCTCTGCCAACAGTATATTCCTGCACAACTGGAGGAGCAGCAGTTTCAGGACCCTCAGTTTTAGGACCGTAGTTTCAGGACCAATTTTTTTTTTCTGACAGCGCCATCTAGCGATTGGGTGATGTAATGGCAGCTGCTGTTTGAGTTTACTCAATAAAACAGGTAACTTTTTTCACTTTTTCACTTGTGGGAGTAGATTAAATCCGGTATATTTGGGTAAAGAATACATTTAACAGCTAAGACAAACTAAAACAAACAAGGTAAAGTTTACCTAATATTTTTGAATATATTGCACAATTAATTACTCATTAAAACTGAGTAATTTTAAAATTACCTAATAGGGGCGCTTTAACCCAGTTACGTTTAGAGAAGAAAGCATTTCTTCAACATCAAGAGTCAGCGTATGAATCTCAATTTCACAATTTTATTTTATTCTTGCTTTTCTATGTGATGTTTCTATTAGTGTGTTATTAGTATGTTCAGAGTTGATCAGTTTTTCTGAATACGTGATGTCATCGTTGTTGAGAGTCCTACGCTGATTCTTGATGTCTGAGTGCGCATTATGGAAAGATGTTATTTTAGAGGTCAGAGTAGTCGAAAAGATAATGTGAAATAGAAACACAGGGTATCTAGCCATAATACAAGCCTGTGATTGTGAATAAAGAACACACAACACAGATAACAGTACAAAAAATAAGCATAATCATCATCTCCTAATGAATTTTGCTCTTGGTTCGTCTGGCTGACATAATTCATATACAAAAGCCAAACCAACATTAGACTTCTTATTTAAAGGTCAAGAGCCCAACTAAAGCACACACTGACCACTGGAACGGTGACACAAATTGTGATTTTCACCTTAAACACAATAAAATGCTTTCTTCTCTAAACGTAACTGGGTTAAAGCGCCCCTATTAGGTCATTTTAAAGGTTACTCAGTTCTAATGAGTAATTAATTGTGTAATGCATTCAAAAATATTAGGTAAACTTTATCTTGTTTGTTTTAGTTTATCTTAGCAGTTAAATGTAGGTATTCTTTACTCAAATATACAGGATATAATCTACTCACATAACTGAGTGAAAAAAAGTTACCTCAGTTTTATTGAGTAAATTCTACAGGTTATATATTTTACTTGATAACTAATATAGGTGAGTAAATGTAACTGAGTTATTTTTACTACCCCCCCAGAGTCATTTTTTTCAGTGTGGGGGCACTGCAGCAGGCCTATTCTTTCACCTCATCTATGGGTAATCAGCAGAGGTGAGGAATCCAGGAGGCAAAAAGTAAAAGTCTTGCCATATTTTTATTCCAGTCATGAACTCAGCAGCTGATTTCACCAGAGGAGGAACCAACTCAATTCTTTCAAGACGCAAGCAAGTCTCGAGACAAATCCCAAGTCCTCAAAGAGTTAAAGTTAATGAGATAATTAAGTGACTAGTTAAATGATGATTGTGCATTAGTGATGAACACCTGCTGTTATTGAGAATTATAGACGATCAGATGCTGATGATTTATTGGTTAAAAATGATGCCACCATAATTGTGTTCAGTGTTTGCTTTAGTTGAGCTCATGACCCTTGACCCCTGTGCTAGATCTATCTCTGAAACACTACAGGTGTGTGGAGAAGCAGAGAGGTTAGTACTGGACAGTCAACTATCTTCATATAATGAAATAATTCTCCTCCAATAGAAACACTGAATAAATTTTTAATCTATGTAACTTACATAAAAATTGAATCAACTTATGACTGTTAGACACAAACAGGCATCAAGAAGCAGCATATGAATCTCAACAATGGTAACAATCAACAAAATGCTTCATGCTGCAGTGCATGCTGGGTAACACCATATTAAAAACTCCCATCATGCATTGCAGAATGAAAAAAAAATATTGTCATCACTGTTGAGGATCATATGATAAGTGTTCATGTCTAAAATTATGAATCTCCACAAAGTTTTCTTTCATTTTAACACATTATAAAGATTTAAAAAAGTTGTTCTGTAGCAGCTGAATGTTACAAAATTACTGATGTTTCTTCATCATGAATTTAATGCAGAAATCATGTGTTAACCTGCTACTTCAAGCTGTTGATTCAGCAATGTTTGTGGTTTTATTATAAAAAATAAATAAATAAATAAATAAATAAAACAAACAACTGACCCATGCGGTAAAATCTGGCAATGAAAGGCAGGACACAAGCAGGTAACATCAGTGACAAACTAGCACCAGACAAAAACATAAGGAGATTATATAGGGAGCAAATGGGGAGGGTAACAAGGAAGATAAGTTGGGCAAATAAACCAATAATCTGGAAACAAGATGGTTGGGATCAAGCCAATTGACATGAGAGCACATGACAAAAAGGAAACAAAGCCGTGTGCTCACACAAAACAGTAAACCAATCACGGGCTGTGTACAAAACAAAAAATGACACAAACATGCAGCAATTGAGTACAATAAAGGCATCACAACATAAAAGCATACAACCAATGAAAAACAGCAGCTGTGTGTCACACAGCACAAGATGTAACATGAATGCACACAGCAAATAAAACACGAACTTCATGCAATACGTAAGTGTCAAGCTAGAGGGAGCTCTTCAAGCTGGATAATAAACTGTTTCCTTTGTACCAGGAGAGAGTCACATGATTCACATTCACCACTGAACACAACAATGAACAAGATGATGATGTTTGAGATGAAGATGATGTGTTAGAGATGGGCAGACTATCTGAATAATTAATAATTTATAATCATTTTTGGAGACATGGGGTACTGTCCTGAAAAGTCAACTTCACCTTGAAATACCTATACCCTTGTCATTATACAAATGTATGTCCTAATTTGTCAAAATAAAGCACACACACACTTGAGTGTCTACCCATGACACACAGAAACTTGTAAAAAAAATATGCATTAAAAAGGTAGCAGGAATAAGTTCTTATTTGAAAGAAGTGTTGCAACTGAAATGCATATCCTGACACATTTTTTTCATCTTTCACATATCACTCTTTAATTTAAGATATTTTTGATAAACACCAGAGATTAAAAGGTTTTCTGCAGAGTAGAAGCTGACGGTTTTACGTGAGCAAGATTGGAAAATTGGCTTTAACCACACGCGCCTGACAGACACACTCACAAACATCAAACACAAGCGCTGAGCAGTAGATGCAGTCCTCTGAATACGCTTTTTGTCAAACTGATAAAACCACATTTGTGCACACGAGTAAATAAATGAATAAGCGAGAACACAGCAGGGACTCCACTGGCTTTATTGAGCTTTTTTCTCCTTCTTGAGGTTTATACACAAGCTCAAACATTTAAAAAATGGCATATGATTTGTTAACTTGTTAAAAGACTATATATAACAAGTCAAATTGTTCAGGTTTTCACCAACACACAACCATTCATTCTTTTTCTGATGCTGTCGCAGACCAAACAGATGAACGCTTGATCATCTTCTCACTTTGACTGCTGCATAATCCACATGATCCTCCTCTTGAACTTTCTAAAAGTGTTTCTCGCATTATATTGTGCTATTATGGTGTTTATAATCATCTGATATTGGAAATATAAAAAGACAAGCGCACACATCTAAGGACAACATGAATAAACTTACCGTTTTGTTTGTGTTGCTTTTGTAGAAGACTGGTGCGGAGTAAATTACGTCTTCATGAGTTTCAGCTGTTTTGACAATAATAGATTGAAAGACTCAACTAACAATTTAGCCACAAAAGTCATCATTTAACGAAATTTAATTTGAGCCTCAGCTGCAACTCGTGCAAGTCATATTTAAAAATGTTATTATTATTGAATTAATGCAGATTGGCATTACTGATTCACATGAATTCTGTTCTCATGTTTGTCAGTGAAATTAATAAAAGGCACTGCTCAATATTATTAGATGTCTATTTTGATAAAGTCACGTTTAGGTTTTTGCATTTTTGTCTTTTTTTCATTTCCAAATGTTTTAGATGGTGTTAACTGCAAAATTATAAAAATAGTTTCGTTATTAGGGCTATCACTTTTTACTATTTAATAAATATTTGTAATATATTAATTGTTAAAATAATGAGTAAAGTCAATGATTAACACTTGCCTTCTTGATCGGTTTTTCTGTATTTCCTGCAGATGTAGAAGATCCCGACGGCAGCAATCACCACAGATCCAGCAGAGATCAGCGCTATCAGAGACACTGTTTGAGAAAGAGACAGTCCATCCAGCGCTGTGATGAGGAAGAAAGAAGAAAGTGTTTCTGTCTGATCTTAAACAGAAGACAGAGATCAGCTCAGTATATAAAAACATTATAGCACCGTCACCTAGACATGGTTGACAGAGTCTGCTGATGTCCAGATGTGTGGTCTGGTTTGTGATGGTGTTGTTGAGCACACAGCTGTAGGTGTTGTT
>JAUCMT010000105.1:1639034-1649318 GCA_032357475.1 Enteromius thamalakanensis
ACCGCATCACCTAATCAATCTCCTCATTACTCCTGCCCAATCAAATCCCCTTCTACCCACTATAAATAGCCCGTCCTCTTTTCTTCCTCATCCCGCCTTTTACGCATCCCTCCTCCACCCCTTCTCCGCCATTTAGCTGCTCTCGCGCCTTCCTTTTCAGGGGGCATGAATGGACCGAGCCAGACGCTGAGCTCTAGCCCTAGCTAGGGTTCAGGCCTCTAGGGTTCGGTGTCCGCTGTCCTCCCGGCTCGCCCCCTGGACAGCACCCCACATATGCCAAAATTTACACGATTATGAGGAGGCGCAAACTCTTCAATTATTTAACTCCATTTAGACTAACACGCTAGTATTTTACAATAATTTTTTTTTCTTCAAAACCTTTTTCTTCTTTCTTACTTGATAAATTATGTTATATTGTATTAAAACAAATTTATCAACACAAAATGTATTATTATTATTATTACATTAAGTGGATATTTTACACATACAAATGGAGACAAACTTGCATTTTGAAGGCCAAACAGGTATACTAGCGTGTTAGTCTAAATGGAGTTAAATAACGGTCCACAAATTTGGACAACATGCATAAAAAGGCTAAAACAAAGAAGCTATTCCAAAACACAGCTCACTGAGCTACAGCAAAAAACTTAGAAGACTTGCACTTTCCCCACTGAGAGCGAGCTCTCCCGGCTTCATTGCACCGGCTTTTGTGGGGCAGTGCTCATTACATTGAGCGAAAATATAGAAAACAAAGGCTGTGAAACATGATCATCTTTGCCCTATTGGCGGTCACTCGTTTAAACTTTTTTAGGCCAAGTCGTTTTAAAAATGTGGGGGGTTTAATGAAAGTGTGAATCTCTGCTCGTTAACACAACGGTTGCAACACAGTCTCACGAGCAATTCGTACATATTTGTACGAGGTGCCAAATTTCTGCCAATTCGTACTAATTCGTACGACCTCACTCCTACGATTTCGTACGATTTGTCTAAAACCACGTGATGGGTAGGTTTAGGGGCGGGGTTGCGTTTAGGTCATTGGTACAAATTCATACGAATTGCCATCTCGTAAAATATGTACGATTTAGAATAAATCATATGAATTCGTACGAGTGAGGTCGTAGAAATTCGTATGAATTAGCCACCTGAATCATGTACCAACTTTTTTTGGGATCAACTGCTGGACTTTCTTTTGGCTATTAAAAAAAAAAATCTCCCTAAAGTAGGTTAATCAGATTTTCAGTCTTTACAATATATGCCACAGGTCTCCTTTTTGTACACTGCTGCGTCTTACAAGCCAAAAGTGGAAACTCTTTGCTGTAAACAGGCTGTCAGCTTCAATACTTTCCCTATACATTGAGACATACTAGGAATTATAAATAGTAGCACCTAGTAGCAGCTGGGTTATGTATGTAGAGGGGGGAACAGGTGGATTTATTATTATGTAAGTGTCAGATTAAAGGGAGACTTTAATGTCACATGTGCTTTATCAGAAATCCCAGTATCTCAGATCGTCCTCAGATACTGTATGTCAAGATACCAAATCAGATTCAGCCAAGATCAAATTATCTGAGCAGTGATGCTTATATATAGCAATGAAAATGTATTGCTCTAATCTATTACTGGAAAGTTGGCATGAAACACTACTGGTGAGCTGACATGACATCACAGCAGTAAACAGCATGCTGAACTTCAGCATTTTTACAAATAAATCATGCATGCTATTTAATATCCATATTTACTGAGAGGCTAATTCATTCATTAAATTAAAAATGCAAAAAGTGAAAAAATATCTATTTATATATATATCACACCACAGGACTATGTAAATATTAAACATTGACGGTAAACAGATGATTACAATGATGAAAACCTAAAATACATTGATTAACACTACTGTTCAAAGATTAGTTTAATCATCAAATTCAGCTTTTCAACACAGGAATAAATTTCATTTTAAAATACATTAAAGTTGAATTTTGTCAAATTGTAATAATACACAATATTAATGTTTTAATGTTTCAACCTTGTTGAGCATAGACAACTTTTGTTCAAAAACTCTTTAATCTGACCTCCGATTTTTGAACATTCATTATGACCCTAAATACTGATGTGGTTCTATTTCTGATGTTAGTCTGCATGTCAAATATTGTCCCATTTGTCCAAAATTTTAGGACACATAGTCGATAATCTATTAAGTCTGAAGAGCTATGATCAGTAATATTTTCACATAGCAGTGTTCAGGACAAACACTGTCTCGCTCAGTCTTATTATTGATCCCGCAGGCTTTCATTTCCACCCCTGCTGTTCCACCAAATCGTTCTGACAGTTGCAAGTTACAGCTCTACTCACAATACTGCAATGTAGCAGCAAGGCTGTCCTAAGACTGCATTATAACAGCAGCTCTGGCCCACCATCTAAAGCTATTTCATTAAGACGAGCAACCCTATTCCAAACAAACAGCCTGCAAAAGCATTTTCTCTCCTCCTGAAAGCCTTAGAGAGACAACCTACACAAGCACAACTGTCCACAATCTGAGCAACGACTGACTGACAGCCCTGGCCAGTGACAAAAACAATATATGACAGTCAGTCACCTACTGTATGATCACGTCTGCCTCTCATCCATCCTTCTGTTCAGCTGCCAAGAACGGGAAATGTCCTGGTATGTCATCCAGTAAATTTGAGTGAATGCTTTTCTAGTCTTGTGTAAGGTTTGACCCCTTCCCACACCCATAACGTCCCCTCCACCATCGTACACTCACACACAAATACACACACACACACATTATCACCTGGACTCTGACTGACACACAAGTTTGAAGACAGCATGAGCAATGGATGATTTCAGCAACTCATTCATTCATTTACTCAACAAAACAATAAAAAAGTGAGAAACCCAGTCATCTGACAGTTGCGTATAACTGAATTTACAAGCAATTCATATACAATGTGTCATTTTTTACAATTTGCTGAGACAAATGTTCAATGATGGCTAGTCAAACCTTGTATAAAAAGTCTTGATATTGATATCTTGATATCATACTAAAGGCCATTGCACAATTAAAATCACATCCAATATTTCTGCGCATTAAATATGGCCTCACGCGGTGTCAATCACATTTACACACTGCCTCCAAAACATTCATCTGTCATAAAAAACATTTGGATTTGGTTCGATTTTCTGCGTTTTCACAAAGTATGATGAATACGGAAAAAATTGAAAAATGCATATGAAAATTTTGGACTCACCAAATCAGCATATTAGGATGATTTCTGACGTATCATGTGACACTGAAGACTGGAGTAATGATGCTGAGAGAGTTAGTTTTTTTTTTTTTTTTTATCAACATTTTATTAACATTAAATCGTACACATTTTGTTGTTACATAGCATATCTATGTGTACTCAAAAATGCAAAACAAACATCATAATCAACCTATATTTCGAGGAAATTCATGCATGTTTTACGAGGTGACTAATCTGTACAAATTCGTATGACATCACTCTAACAATTAATACGATTTTTGCTAAATCGTACGGATTTTACGAGTTGCCAATCCGTATGAATTTGTACGAATGACCTACAACTAACCCCGCCCCTAAACCTACCAGTCACTGGGGTTTTTGAGTGAGGTCATACGAATTTGTACGAATTAGCTCCTCGTACGAATACGTATGAACTGGTTGTGTGATTTTTACATTAAATACTTCTTTATATTTTTTAAATAATATTTCATTTTATGGACGCAGGGTGGAAGAACACTGGATTTGGCAGAATTGATTACCTTTGTTGAATTTCTTGATTATTGTTCATTATAAATCATTCAAATTCCAATTCAACTTCCTGTGGAGTGCCACTTTAAGCATCTTTGAAAATATGTAAACTCTAAATAATAAAAACAAACAAAAAATGAGGCAATAAATTAAACTTTAGATGCTCTCGGATTGTTCTCCTGAGAATAAGACACCAATAATCTTACATTTTTCAGAGATTTAAACAAAAACTAAAACGTTTCTGATTAAGTTCATGCAAGGTGACAGATCTTCTCAAGACCACCAAACAACTAACCTCTACACTTTAAAAACGTCCTGATATTTTGAGTCTAAACTTACTTGGCCGATAACATTTCACTGACCAGCATCTTAAAAAATTTCCCTCGAGGTGAATGTGATGCTCAAACAAAAGACAGCAGAGTCAATGCAAACCAAGAATGCAGAAGTTTCCAACAGTCCCTAAGTAAAAAGTGTCTTCTGGTTAAACATTAGGCCATTTGCCCTGATCTCAAGAAGATAAAGTGTCTGCTGATCAAAGGAAGATAAATCAGAGTACGAACAATTACAACAAAGCAGAACCGCACTTAATGTTTGACAGCCTTCACCCTGCTCTCCTGTTTCCATTCAATGATATCTGTCCCTAGTTTTATTCCACAACACAGTAAACCAGTTGCACTGCAGCCCAGCTGTTTGATCAACATGCTGTGGGAATAGAGGCAAAGCATCACAGCATTGTTTGAGTGTTTACACCAGGACATTTACATCTACCCTCAGTCAGGGATACCATGTACTGTAAGCAGTTGCTGTATTTAGCTGAATGCATGTGCTTTCCAACAAACAATGACTTGGAAAATGTATGCACTTGGTAGATGCTATTATCCAAAGCAACGTGAAAACTGGAACAAACGCAGTTCACCATAACATTCATCATATATTTTGGAAAGTTTTTTGGTATCCTGTCCAGCACCCAAGGGTCCATCTGTGGCCACCTTTAAAGAACAATGTCTTAGCGATAAAAATTTCCGTTGTTAATTCCCAAAACTACAATAGAGTTGTAGTGAGATGTAAAGAGGCTTTTGTTTGGCTTTAGTTTATCACTTCGAGCTGCCACAGGATTATTACAGTGCAAATGAAATTCAAATATTGGCTTACAGCTAATCAGATTCCTCATTAGGAGCACTGAAAAGAAGAAACAATCAAACATCGTGACCTGATTGTGGCCTTCTGACGTCTCCTGATATATGTCATGTGTTTTACGTGCTCCTTGAATTCAGCTGAAAGTAGTGTGACTCGCTGTAAGTCTTTCCCATAATCAGAGTTCAGCACTGATCTGGTTGTGGAATTTAGACGCTAACCTTTAGTACATTGTGGGTTAAGGCACATGCTCATAGCTGTTACTAGCACATTTACTTTAACAGTCAAAGAATTTGTGGGGAGAAACCTTGATATATCCTTCAATTCTTCCAGAATCCCTAAAGAATGAGTAGAATTTACTTTAAAACATTTTTTCTTCACACAGAGATAGTAATAGCTAGTAAATTTCACAAATAATAATAATAATAAAAATAATTAAAGAACAATTTACACATTAACATGACATCTTAAAGTACAGTCAATTAATGTAATGTGTAAGGAATGCTTAATACACAAATTGCTAGCAAATTTCATAAATAGTTATAGGAAATTAAAAGTATCATTATTTTAAGTAATTAAATGTTACATTTTAAAGTAGAAAGAATAAAATAATAATCATATTTTTACTACATGAAAATATAATTCAGTTTTATATATAATGCAGATTTAAGTCATTTGTTCACACACACACACACACACTTTATATATATATATAAAGATTGCACACACAAAGAGAAATTTCTCCATATTAAATATTACTGTAATAGCCAAAAAAAATTAGCAAACATAAAATAAAAGTAAAACTGAAATGTCCAAATTTCCACCAAAAAAAATAAAAAATATGCCTTTTGCATGCATGGAAATTGTTTTAAAATTCCTTAATTGTTTTCCTACTACAAAATATAAAATTTAATTGAATGTTGCATGCCATTTGTTTTTTACATTTATTAGCAGTTTCAGAGTGAAAACTGCTTCTAAACTTTCTTCAGTGTAGAAAGAAAAACTAAAGCTGAGATAGATGGGGAACTTTGAGTTTTTTAGATGGAGAGATGGAAAGTTTACTTAAGTTCATCCATCCTCTGCGATCTCAATGCACCACTACAATACTCCATCGTTGTGGACCTCAAATCTACACGGACCTGACCAAAGAGCTTCGCTGTGCAAAATTCAGCCTCAGATGTTACACGTATAGAGCTTTCTTTTATCTTATCTGCTTGCAGAAGTTCATTAAATCTGATAAGACACTGTTCCATGCGCTGGCAGATCACAATCTGAATTGCATAACATTGCCAAACTGAGAGTTAATGATCTCTACTCACCTGGCCCGGTCTAAATGAGTGGTGCTCAGAGTCTTCTGCATAAGGCCAGAGCCGTGGAAGCAGCTGAGATATCGTTAGGTATCCGGTCTGATGTTATCAGTGGAGCTGGATTGGTGTTATTCCTCTTTCCTATGGAGAATTCCAGAGCGCAGCTCTCTCCTCTCCTGCCTCCTCCTCACGCTTTTACTGCAGTAGCCCAAGATCAAGCACAGTCCCACCACGAACCTCTGAAACACACACACACACCAGAAAGCAGAGGCACTTGTAAGAACAGCTTTCTCCTACTCTCTCACCGCTTTTGTGCTTGTCTTTCATAAACACCCTCTCTTTTACCCCCTTCTTTCTTTTTTACTCACTCCTGCTCTCTCTCTCTCTCTCTCTGGCGGAGGTTGGGGTTGCAGCAGCGGGACTCTTGCCAGTAACTCAGCTGTATGCAGTATTGATGGAGTTGCTCAGGGATGCTAACACAGCATGAATTTTCCCAGCGCTCCACTTTCCCTGCCGCTCTTCACCCCCTCCTGCACCTCAATCGCTCCTTTTTGTCACTCCCCCAACCTATCAGTCTGCTTCCTTTGGTTGACCACTATCTAAAAACTGTTCATAGGATCTCTTTTATTCTCCTTGGTTTTATTAAGCTTGTTCTCTCTCTCAAATGTATCATGTTGTGGGTCTAATTTGCTGTTTAAGCAGATCAAATCTCAGGTTCTCGCTTCATTACTGTGTATGCTACCCCTGCGGATGCTCTTCCTAAAGACCATTAGCGCTCATTAGTGGCGCTTTCTAAGACTATCACTGTTATGTTAGAAATTTGAATGAACCTTTAACCCTGAGTAATGGTTAAATGCAGGTGGTTTTCCAACACAGTCTCATGAGCAATTCGTACCTATTCGTACAAGGTGCCAAATTTGTGCCAATTAGTACTCATTCCTACGACCTCACTCGTACAATTTGTCAAAAATCACTTGATGGGTAGGTTTAGGGTCATTCATACAAATTCATACGAATTGCCATCTCGTAAAATATGTACGACTTAGAATAAATCGTATGAATTCGTACGAATGAGGTCGTTCAAATTCGAACGAATTAGCCACCTCGTAAAATACGTACGAATTGCCGTGAGATCAGGTTGGGTTTTCCCATCCTGTATTCTTTGTGCTATAGACAAGCATTAAATGTTTATTGTTGAAAATAATAAAATAGGTGTGCTGCGATTCTGTAATTATTAAGAGGATTTTAGCTGATTTGGACCAGTATGCAACAACTTAGAACACCCTACACTCTAAGAAATAAAGGTACAAAAGCTGTCGCTGGGCCAGTACCTTTTCAGAAGGTACATATTTGTACCTAAAGGGTCCATCTTTGTACCTTAACGGGACATATTAGCACTTAAAGTGTACATATTTGAACCTAATAGGTGCAAAAGTATACATTTTGAAAAGGTACCGCCCCAGTGACAGCTTTTCTACCTTTATTTCTGACAGTGTAGCATACTAAATAAATGCTACATACTAACAACCTAGCTACTGCTGATTTTTCATTTATGCAAACCTTCACCCCCAATTTAATATTTGGAGTTTTTTCAGTGAACAGTAATCTACTCTTCCTGCTACAGTATCCTAACCAGTCTAACCAGTCAATAAACTAAATTAACATTGTGGACCTAAAAAATTGTGTGTATTGATGTTTTTCTACAGCTGAAACTGGATACCTTCTGATGTTCATTCATGTTTATTTCATGTAAAGAAGAAGAGATGATTGGTTTGCATGCTGCTTGAACAGATGCATTACAATGATTTTACACATTTGACTTTGTTTTAATATTAAAAATAACCTGCTTAGTCTTGTCTGTTGTCAGTGCCCTCTTTTTACCTGGTGTCTTGAGAAATCACCCAGAATACTCTAGCAATCATCTACCTCTTTAACTCTAACCTCCAGTATGTAAACATCTAGATCTCTTCTGCATCATATCTGTCTGACTGCCTTTAAAAGAGGAGTAAAAAGACGTCTGACGATACTTACAGTCTAATAATTATTGAAAGGGTCATGAGGCTCTTTTTGCTGCGCTCATCACAAAGAGGAACCTCTCAGATTTCATATTCATTAAGTATGCCGTCGGATCAGAGAACTGGACGCTTCATTTCAGCAGAGGTTGTGGCTAAACCTGAAATGATGATTGGCTGATTAAAGTTGTGCTTGCATGCAAGCAACAGTTTTATCTCTGTGTACTCAGTACACTGTTTGTCACAATGCATTAAGGCAACAGTAAATATCACCCAATGCATTAGGGATTCAGTCTTGCACTAGCGGTCTGTTTTTACTGCAGTTTTCTGACATCTCTGCAGCATCTGCCAGAAGGTACAATCAAACTTACCTCCATCAGCAAGCAAAGATCCTAGTAGAACATCTACTTATGAGGCCCTCTGCTGGCAATGGAGGAAAGTCGCCAAAGATTAGAGGTGAAGAGCTGAGGAAACATCACCTCAAGGATAAAAGGACAAACCTGATAAATAATTTCAGGAGGCGCTCATTCCTTTCAACAGACATGGCCTTTGTCAGTTCACAGAGCCATTCAGGTCACAGCGTATTTTATAGAAGATCACTGATCTTATGAATTATGAATTAGCCTTATTCTGTGTTATGAATGTTAAAGGTTTCTTCCTGTGGTTGTGCTTTTCCTGCTGGTTTGAACCCCTGTGGAAGAAATGATAGCTTTAGATCTTCAAGGACACACTTGTTTATTGATAGGGTTAGTACCTGGATCGATGGTGATAATAAATCATAGAAATTTTGTTTAAAAATGCAAAAATTGGCAAGTTTAAAAAACACAAGTAGAAAAAAATGTACATCAGATAAGATAACATAGATGAGACATAACTGCATAAATATAATATAGGGATTAAAATATATAATAAATATACTATGCACCCCCTTTAAAAGTTTGGATCGGTAAGATTGATGATATTTTTATGGTCTCTATTTTAAAGCTGTATTTATTTAATCAAAAAAGCAGTAGAACAGTAATAATGTGAAATATTATTACAACTTAAAATATAATTTTTGATACATTTTGAACGTACAAAAAGATCCTTCAGAAATATGCTAAATTGCTGTTGAAGAAATATTTCATATAATTGCAAATAGTTATGCTGCTTTATATTTTTGTGACAGCTGATACATTTTTTTTTTACCTTTGTCAAGTTCCTTTGATAAAAAGAAAGTTTGGAAGGATTATAAAATAATTTATAATATGTTTATAATGGTATAATTGACTGACTGACACACACTTTTTAACAATTTAAAGGAGTCATACAAAGCCAATTTTCCACAAGCTAATATGATTATTTAGGGTCTTAATGAAAAGTTTGTAATATAAGTTTGTTATAAAATTCCTCAAAGATAGTGTAAAAAAACGCTCATTTAACTCTGTCAAAAACAGCTCTTTACAAATCACGCTGTTCTGTGTACTTCCCCTTTAAATCTTCACGAGCTCCGCCGTCCCTCTTTTCCGAGGCACTCCCAGAGGATCTTTTTTTAGACGTATTCATAGTGAAACTTGCTGATTATCTCATTATCAAGAAAGGCGATTTTCAAAGATTAATTAAAAGACATTATACTCACTGCTTCTGTAGGTGAGGCTGGATCGTGAATGATTTGCGTGAACATAAACGCATTCCGGTTGATCAAGGGTGCTTTTCCCTTCAGAAACAAACGTAAAGTTCATCTTCCGCGTCTTCAGTTACTCTGATGTCGGGGCTAAATCACTACTGCTATGTTCATTAATACATTCAACAACAAAATATAAAAGGCCCGAATAATCTTGAATGACCCGGATAATCCCAACCAATCAGCGCGTTCGATATCACCAGTCCTCAGCGTGAGGGGAAGAGGAGATCGAAGGGAAGCAGTTGCATCACGCTGGTAGTAGTAAAAAGTCCATCAGTTTAGTTTCTCTTGTCCATCCCGGCTGGATCCTCACTGAGTTGAAGTTATATTGAGTTAATGTGTGCGTGCATGTGAAGGAAGTGAGTATTAGCGATATTTTGTGTTTGAGAAATTGT
>JAUCMT010000105.1:1657824-1670122 GCA_032357475.1 Enteromius thamalakanensis
AATTTCGAATGCTATGAATTCAGACATACTACTCGCCTCGCATGCTGTTTTTCGCGTACTATATAGTAGGGAAGTAAACGATTTCGGAAGCAGCAATGGTTTCGAGAGGATTGTGAACGCAGTAATTACCCACGACTGGCAGCCGATTCCCTAATCAAGCACGTCCAATCAAAGCATTTCCCTTTACTATAAAATAACCCAGCTTCTAAGTTCCCACATTTCGCCTTGATCGCATCCCTCCTCCTCCCTTTCTCCACCTTCTCCCACATATCTCACGTCCGGGGGGCAGACGGTGAACGAGCCAAGCGCCTCACCCTCGCTAGGGTTCTATTCCCTAGGGTTCGGAGCCCGCCGTTCTCCCGGCTCGCCCCCCAGACAGCTCGCCAAATTTGCGCTGTTTTATTACCAGGAAACGTGAACTCTTGAAATAAAACTATCTCCTGTTCTACATCTAAAAACTCTACCAACATATTTGAATTGTTTAGGCCTGTTTATATTAGTTAACAACACAAATCTGTGCATATTTCGCTCATCAAATGGTGTTTTTCACTGGAGGAAGCAGGCTTCACATGACATTAATGCCATGCAGATTACTTATGAATTGATATTGATGTTTTTTCCAAGCTGTTTGATCCCTCATTCTGACGGCACCCGTTCACTGCAGAGATCCATTGGTGAGCAAGTACCTGTAAGACATTTTCTACAGTAACGTTCATCTCCAGATTTTGCTTGCAGTAGGCCTGAAGTCTGTTGTTGGAGAAACCGTAGTAATAAGGTGCTGCAAAAAGGTATCTGTGTGCTAATTAAGGACAGACACATCATTGAAAATTTTATAATTCTGATCATGTATCTATGATGGGACACATTTTTTTCAAATATGTAATAACAATAAGTATAATAAAAAGGGGGTCAAAAGCAATACAACTATATATTGGACATGCAAACAGAAATGAAGATTCCGTACAATATTATTAAACGGAGCACATGAAGCAGTAAAAAGGATACAGCGAGTCCTCTGGAGGCATGTTGACGTCCCCATAATAAATGTAACGCAGCATAGACTCAAAGGCCTGTGTACTAGGAACCATCTCACCTATTGAAATGTTCACCTGGCCATCCTCCGGCATGAAGGAGCGGAACATGGCCTCAAAATAACTGTCAAAGAATGGATGCAGCAATCAAATGGTGAATTATTAGTAGTCAAAGTTAAAAATGTAGATAAAATAAAAGCTTTTTCACGTGTACTAAATATTTCAGTATAAGCTGTCATGGCAACATTTCTTTTAAACTGAAGCACCAAAATGACTAATACTTAAACTGTACCATTAGCTATTAGATAAACAGACAACAAAATTACTAAACAAGAAAAATATAAAAATCCAAACCAATTCAAAATATTAATATGTACTATAATACTATACCATGATTTACCCGATTCATTAAGCCTTAAATGTTTAGTATGAAAAATAGAAAACAACATTGAAGCCAATAGCTACTGTTAATACAACTATCCCTTTAATACTTTAAATGCAAAGCGATTCTTTGTTGAGGCCCTGGTGAGTTTTTCACCATTACCTGGAGCGAGCAGCAAGTATGGCCTTATGTGCAGGGCGCGGATGACCATCTAGCAAAAGGATGATGTCACAGAACTCATGGCCAGCCCCCTCCAGATAAGCCTTCATGTCCTGCACCAGAGATGTGCCTGGAACGAAATACATTTTTCTGAGCCATCTCCCCTTTATTGGATCTGTCCTGAAAGCCTGAGTGCTTACAGAGAAAGGATAAAGAGACAGTGTGTTTATTATTACCTATATCCACTGGCTGATCCGAATAGACTCTGGGAGGAGGCTGCTGTTTGCGTCTCACTATCTCCACAATCAGTGGAGTGGACAAGTGCTCAAACTCTTTGGTCATGATCACCTGGTTAAAGTGACTCTCCTTTACCACAAAGTTCAAGCAGTGTTCCTGGGAGTGAAAATAAATGGAGATAGAAAAGAGAATCTGACTTTCTGACAAGGACGTTTTCTATGATCAGGTGCATGTTACAGTACTCCAAGCTTTACCTTGAGCTGGTCCAGCTGAAGTTTGTTTGCGTTTTCACACACACTCAGGACATTCTGCAGATCGACTGATGCCTCAATATACTGCACACAGAGCTGCTCCAGTCTGGACAGTTTAAAACTCAGAGCGAGTTTATAAACGTCCATGATCAACAGAACATCCTGGACATGACCTGTTAAGAGACATGAAGAACTCAAATAGGGCCTCTGTGCCCTTCATTAAGCAAATCTAAGACCTACATGTATGGAAGTTTGTTTGTACCACAGACACAGATCTTGCAATTCTGACTTTCTCTCACAATTGTGAGTTTATATCTCATGATTAAAAAAAACTGCTCTTCTTAGAACTGCTAGATGATCAACTGTGGTAGAAAAAAACTTCCATAAATCTGAAGATAAAAGGTGTTTGGTGTAACTTACCTCTACGTGGGTACTGTATCTTATCTGTGTACAGGAACTGCATTAAAACCTCAAATGGTTGTGCGTCTGCCTCTCTGATTGACACTTCCAATAAAGGAGGACCCCTTGAGGACCTTCCAGAGCTGTCCTTCTGACTGCCTGAGCCAGACTCCTCACTCTCTTCATTGCATTCCAGTTTACTCTTCTACAGAAAATAAAGGCTAAATATTATTTTACACTCTGATTGGCCAGTTTTTCCTTACGAGAATATAAAGAAAATACAAGAATATTGAAAATTGTAAAAAAAAAAAAAAAAAAAACAATGCAAACAATAAAAGTAAAAATTAAAACTATACATTTAATAAAATGTATTAAAATAAATAGTGAAACAAACCAAAAAATGTGACATTAAGGTAAGTGTACATATTTTGCACGACCATAAATGCATGCATTCCGCCACACAAAAACAACTGAAAATGAAATAAACCTGTTTCTGTCGATCTCTCGCCTGTAGAATCTTCTTGCGAAGCCACTTACAGCGAGCTGTTACGATGGCAATGTGACCCAAGACCTTCTCCTCCCTCTGTAAACAGAAACAGCATATAGAGTTTAAAGGAGATTAATTATTACTAAAACTAAAAGGTAGCCTATTACCCAATAACTGTGTATTAAATTAAAAACATGATTCCCTCCCCAACAGGACAAACTAACCTCGCCCAGGATAAACTCTACATCACAGAACTGACGGTTTTCCCACAGTTTGCCATAGTCCTCATGAAGTGTACACTTTGGATAACACGAAAACTAGGACAAAAGGTATTAAAAACCAGTCAGAATAATATAGTATGTTTAGTTGCATTAGATGCATTTCTGGAGTTCAAGCTCTCACCTGAAACCTGTACATTTCTCCACTGCGAACATTATTGTCCACAGTCCCCCCAAAGATATACATGGCATCATGGATAACAGCCGCTGCATGGAATAGCCTGCCACTTGGCATCTGAGAGAAATCAGCATCACAGTTCAAAATGACTGAATTACACATAACAAACCAAAAAGTTAAACCCTTTCCCCCCAAATTTTGCTGCTCAAGAAACATTTCTTTTTATTATCAACGTAGAAAACAGCTGTGCAACTTCATATCATGTAGTACAGCATTCTTTTTTCAACTTCTTGGTTTTAAATAATAATGCAAAAATATTTGTAAAACAATAAGGGATGTTTTTACATAGTTTCGGGAAGAGCTCGCTGAGTGTCAGCACAGCCGGTACTCATCGACGCTCATTAGTATTATCGTCCACTAGCCAATTTATTATTCCTAAATTCATTCATCCGCCTCGGCTTAAGTACCATCGTCTCACTCTTCTCCATATCTAGTTTCGCATGATCCCGCCTTCCTCCCTTTCACCGCCTTTTTTCCTTCGCACTTTCGAGGGGGGCGAACGGGACCAAGCCTCGCTCCGAACTCTGCCCTCGCTAGGGTTACTACCAGCAGAGCTCGGGGTCCGCTGAGCTCCCGGCTCGCTCCCTGGACACCAAGCCAAATTTGCTTAATTCATTTAACGAAGAAGTGCGAATTTGTGAAATGCCTTTATGTCTATATCAATTTAACGCATAGGCTATTTGCTGAATAAAAGTAGTCAGTTAAAAAAATAAAAACTTTTTTTGAAATTATTTTAATCAAACTAGTGCTGTCAAACAACTAAAAGTGATTTTTCGCATTGAAAAAAGTTTTTGTTTACATTATGCATGTGTATGTACTGTGTTCATTTATTATGTGTATATATACACTGCAAATACATACACATGCAGAATATATTTAGGAAATATGTATATGTTCATAAATTTATATTCTTATATTTTATATAATATATACATACATTTAATATATAAGCAAAATGTCTAATTAAATGTATAATATATAAGCAATATATACACATACATGTGTTTGTATTTATATATACATAAATATACACAGTACACACATATGTTAAAAAAAACTACTTTTATTTAAGAAGCAAATAATTGCTTGACAGCACTATATCAAGCATTTCTTTTCAATGGGTATTAATAGATTTGTCATATTCCTCCGTATTCTCATACCTCGCTGTCTGTGCTGGGATGAATGACCTCCCATGTCTGTGAGTCCACATCATAGCAGTGCAGTTCATTAGGTAGAGTGTTGTCTGCCGCCCCTCCAAACACATACAGGTGACGGTCAAACGCCACCATGGTGTGACCGTAGCGTCTCTGAGGGGGCGGAGGGGAGCCACGCAGTAAGTGCTCAGTTGGAATACGGGTCCATCTGAAGAAAAAACACAGTGCGCATTAATTTTTTTTTAAAATTGATCCTTTCTCTTTTTGTAACATGAAACTGAATTGAGCTGAAGACACTACTGTCTTTACAGATGATATTCAACTGATAAACTGCTGAACTCAATTACTTTATTGTTATGTACTGTGACGCTGCTTTGAAGCGATCTGTATTGTAAAATTTCAAAATAATTGTGACTTGACATCAAAATGTGCATATTACACAAAATTATATTTGTCCTCAATATTTATATAATGCTCACATGTGGCCTTTGAATTCAAACTGAAAGAGGTTGTTGGTGATCTTTGCTCCACTTTGGCCAGAGAAGACAAACATCTTATCCCGACAAACAGCTACAGGGAAGTTACAACAGGAAGGTGGGATTTCACCGCTTTGTTCAATCTAAAGGAAACAAAGCAAGCGGTAAATCAGAAACAATCCAACATGGTAATGAAGGAATGAAGTTATTGTGCATTTTATTTTGAAGTTATTGTGTATGTTCTCAGAGAATGTTAAGGATTTATTTTGATTATAAAAAAAATTATAATTTGTACCATTAAAGGCTGGTTATTTTTAACCCAACTGTTTTCAAAGCTTCTAAAAGTGATTTTAGCAGAATAGCTCCCCTTCAAGGTGAACACAAAAAGTTTACAAATAAATAACAGTTGATTTGCAAAAAACTGCATAATAATTACCTAATTTGAGTTCAGAAATGCCATTAAAAAGTTTCCATCATGGATAGCTTTTAAGAAATGTTAAAAAAAAAAAATGCAGTTAATGTGAAATAACTTCGGTTGCTGTTTGGATCCTGACAACTATTTTAGCAGAAAACATCTGGGTCATGTTTGCATTTTCTTCTGTTTCTTACCATGATTCAGGCATAAAATAATGTCTCATTCATGCTTGGGAAAATATGTATAATAAATTAGAAAATCCTTTTTGAATTAAACTTATCCAAACATTGTCACCTCTTCCCAATAAGCCTGCTCACGATCCTGAAGACCGATGGTCCACATGTCATTAAGCCTGTTGAAAACAAACAAAAACAGTCCATAAAATAACATTTGAAAAATCCCTTTAGATTTGTTAGTGTTACAACATATTTATTTTTGCCATTCAAAACAATGTAAAGACAGGAACAATACACTTGCCTGGCATTTCCATCATATCCAGCAAAAATCCACAGTTTGTCATTATAAACCGTGGCTCCATGAGCTGATCTGGCAACCAGACTGGAACATAAAATACAAAATAAAATATTAAAAACAAAATTGTGTACCAGACAGGCTAACACAATTATGAGAATCAATATGATTTACCGTCCCTCCACCTTCCATTCTGTCCACTGCCCGGTGGCAAACTTGTACTCAAACAGATCATTTTTATTTTTCAAGTTAGAGTTTGAATAGATGTCTCCAGTGTAGCCACCTAAAATACAAGAAAGAAAACATTACACACTATGGAAAGAGAACTCCACATTTAACATAACACTGAAAACCTACCAAACACAAACATGCTGCTTCCATACACGACAGCAGAGTGGTGGTATCTTGGTGCTGGTGGGGTCCCAGTAGTAAATGCCCTATTTAATAACATAAATCCATATAAGAGGCTACATAAAACATATTTCAGCACATTAACCTTGTGATTGTCATACAATACTCACCTACACCATGAGCAGTCCTTCACATCAAACCGCAACAAGTCATTAAGCATGTTCTTTCTGAAAGAAACAAACAGCCATAATGAGATCCTTCTTGGTGTTTTAGAGTGTAACAATTGTAAGGGAAAACAAATACTCACCCATTGTCTCCTCCAAAGACGTAGATGGCATCTCTGTATGCCACAACTGTGTGTTTGCTACGCCTGCAAGAAACAAAACGGATTTTACTATTGAAAATATCTACCTAAAAACTGTGTAAAGCTGTTATAAATGAATATATCAACGGTGTACCTTGCACCCACAAATTCATCACATGGTGGCAGCCTCCTCCAGCGGTGGACAGTCTCAAAAGGCCCGAAGTTGAGAGTCAAATACTCAACGCTGTCAGAGCAACTGTGGTCAAAATCAACACTGGGAGCAACTTTGGATTTACAAGACATGGCTCCAGGAAACCATGACATCCAATTCACATCTAACAAGGTTTAGTCCAGCAGAAGGACCAGGTTTAGAACGAAAAAAATCTAATTTGTTTGCGAGTTGTTTGACTGTTTGATCCGTTTCTGGTTAATCTGAATCATCTTCCCCAGAGCATGATAATTGTTTACAATCTTACTTTCAGTCTGACTAGCTAGCTAACTGTATCTGATCATCTGCCGCGGTTTGTAATCATCTAAAAGCTTAACAGAAGCCGTAATATAAAAAAGAACGTGAAATATCAAACATTAACGCGTCGATAGAAATAAATAACTGCATGAAATATACACAAAAATAAATAACATCTCTTCCAGCTTTTCTGATCTAAACGTCGAGGGAGGAGACGAGACTATCTGACATGCGCAGACTCGCGGCTTTGAGTGGAGGAGAGCACACTAGACGTCATCAACAACATAAAACCACATAAAATGAATTACACATATTTTAATTGATCATAATTTCTTTTTATTAGCAAAACATAGTTTTTCAGTCTTAGATGTGCTGTAATAAAAAAAAAGTTAGAAAATATAGACCATACGTTCTAACCACTGGTTCTAACGTACTTGTGATGTTGCGTTTTGATTAGTTGAAATCGTGAGGGGCGGGAGCAAAGCAGGAAGGTGACTGGAGCTCGCGGCAACAACACAAAACGCGCCAAATTTCTATAGTGTCGGCACAGTGTGGGGAACGGAAATAAATACATATTTACAGTAATATTCTGTGTACCAGTGACAACTCAAATTGTGTGAAAATGTATAAAGAGATATGACGGTTTATTGTTAGTGATATTCATCCGTGCAGCAAGTTTAATCGTAGTTAACTCGCGTTGAAAGTGTGTGAAGACCGCTCGAGTTGTCTAACGTTAGTTACGGTGAAGGCAACGTTAAATAGTTCTCCTGTATTTAGTGACTGACTTGAGTCTTGCAGATTCTTGTCAGCTATGGTTTTACAAAACAGTGGGCGATATAAAGCAGAAAGAGGTGGTGGAGACCAGGACAACCAGCAGTAAGTGTTCATTATGTTTAACGTTATATATTTCTGCCGATGTAGATTAATGTTCATTTAACGTTACCTTAGTGTAAAAGCAAATTAATTAATGCCATAAAGTCCATATGTGGTTCAGTATGGAAGAGCAGACATTGTTGACAAATGTTTTCTTATATCTAGATTTTAGAAATCTGTGTATTTATTTATATCATAGCCAGATAAATGGTCAATTTTGCTTTACCAACATTTGTAATATTTTTTTGATTTGTTTAGTTTGTTTGTTTTGTTTTTGCTGTAAAAATGTTGTCCTAATTTTTTTGTATTTCCAGTATAATTAAAATGTATTTTTTAGGAATTTATATTTGCTTTTTATTTATTATAATGTTTAATACTTTTTTTGTTCAGTTTAGCTTTATTTCTGTTAGTAGTTTTAATGCATCAACCTAAACTTATTTTAGATGAAAAAAAAAGTCTAATATTTATGTTTTCTTTTTCAGCTTTATTACAATTTACAAATAAGGTTTATTTTAGCAGTTTAATTAACGATAATAATTTGTGTATTACGAATTATTTTTATTACAAATTCATGCAATGTCATTGAGGTAATAAAAACTCAATATAAGATGATTATGCAAGAATCAAAGGCAATATTTGGCAGTTTTTACAGCTGTCGACTCAAAATGGCTTTTGAATCTTGTACTAATTTTTTTTTTGCATTTTAGGGATGATGCATCAGCTTTGTCCGCTGTCAAGCGGCTGGAGCGCAGTCAGTTTACTGATGGGATGGATGAGCGCTTTGGCTTTGAACGGATGAAGGAACCTGGGGAGAAAACTGGATGGCTGATCAACATGCACCCTGTAAGAATGTCAGACAATCAACACAATATTTAGATTGGCAGTAAAGTTTTGTTTCTGATAATCCAGCCAAGTGTTAAAAAGGGTTTTAAACATTGTATTTCTTCTCAGACTGAGATTCTGGATGATGACAAGCGGATGATCAGTGCTGTGGACTATTACTTCATACAAGAGGATGGAAACAGATTTAAGGTGTTGTATTACAGCAGATCGCAGATATAAATATGTATTTATATATTCCAAAACAAATGCTAAAAGTTATTCCATGTCGTAAAATTATGAAAGTTTGGGATTTTGTTTTTGAAAGAAGCCTCTTATGCCTCACAAGGCTGCATTTATTTGATCAAAAATACATTTAAAGCAGTAATATTGTAAAATTCATATGGTCCTTCAGAAATCGTTGTAATATGCTGATTTGCTGCTCAAGAAACATTTTGTATTATTGTCTATCAATGTTGAAAAGTCTTGTGCAGCTTAATTTTTATGTGTAAATCATGAGGTTTTTTTTCCAAGATTCTTTGATGAACCGAGTTCAAAAGAAGAACATTTATTTGAAATAGAATTCTTTTGTAGCATTATAAATGTCTTTTCTTTACTGATGTCTTTACGTCACTTTTAAGTTTTGATTAATTTTTGAATGGTGGTGTATTTTTATCCTGAATCACCTTAACATGGAGCAGGATAAAGAATATCTTATGTTGATGTAGGTTCTGATGTTGTAAGTATCAGCTTTTTGTGTACGTGTCCCCCACAGATTGCTCTTCCCTATAAGCCGTATTTCTACATAGCCACTAAAAAGGTGAGTTTAAAGCTTTTGCACTGAATAAACACACTTTGGCTTGGATGGATTGAATGATAATGTCTTTTTGTGTTTTCTAAAGAACTGTGAAAGAGAGGTTATCTCCTTCCTGTCAAAGAAGTTCCAGGGAAAAGTGGCAAAGCTTGAAGTTGTCCCAAAGGAAGACTTAGATCTGGTGAGTAAAATTCTGTCAATGTTTACCCAACTTTTATTTTTTTGCCACGCCAAAGATGTGAAAAGTAAAAAAAAAAAACTCTTACAAGGACTAATCGCTGGCCCTTTTGAATGCGTTTCATTGGTTAAATGTTTGAAAAACACAAACAGACATAAAGATGACCAATAGCACTGATTTTAAATCATAATAATAAATAAGTGTTGACCCATGATGATCTTTAATTTGATCTGGCATGTCATATCATCAAGATCATTCCACTGCAGAATATGCCAAAGTTGAATATTTACACAATGTATTTCATTTTATCTTAATATAATACTCTAAATGCAACAATTGGACCATGTTTTATTTCTGACCATGTGAAGTAAAAAGTGGGGGTACATCTGCTCTATAATGTCAATCATTTGATCGCTGTGTCTTTTTTAAAGCATAATCACCTGGTGGGCCTGAAGAGGAATTACATCAAACTCTCTTTTAACACGGTGGACGACCTTATTAAAGTGAAAAGGGAGATCTCACCTGCTGTCCGCAAGAACAGAGAGAGAGAGAAGTCCAATGATGCCTATACCAGCATGTTGTCCAGGTATTCACACTTACAAAAGGAAATTTAAATTAAATAAAGATGATCTTATTTAATGCATTTGGCACTGTTCGCCAAATGCATTGTTATTTGGTCTTGTAAATGGAATAAGGCTTATTTTGTGTTTTACAGTGCGTTGGTTGGTGGAAGCGTAGTGACAGAGGATGAGGAAGGCACTTCGAAGAAAATTACTGAGCAGCTTGACAACATCGTAGATATGCGGGAATATGATGTGCCTTATCATGTCCGCGTTTCTATTGACCTCAAGATTCATGTGGTAAAGAAACAGTAGAGGATACATGACTGATTATTAAGGATGTTTAATATTCAGATGAGACCTTGATTGTTCGCTCTGTTGACAGGCTCACTGGTACAATGTGCGGTACAGAGGAAGTGCCTATCCACCTGAGATTGTGCGCAGGGATGATCTTGTGGAAAGACCTGTAAGAATCTTAAACTTTGTCTTAAAGAATGTACATGCTGAAAAGTGTTGTTTTAGACCATCTCTTGTTATCATTCTCTTGTTATGATTCAGCTTTAAGCATGAGTTATGAAGAATCACTGAATCATTGCAGTATTTTACTCTGTCTGTCTAAGGATCCTGTAGTGTTGGCGTTTGATATTGAGACCACTAAACTTCCACTGAAGTTTCCCGATGCTGAAACAGACCAGATTATGATGATTTCATACATGATAGATGGGCAGGTAATGTTTTTTGCGCAATTACTTTTTTGATGTGTCGGTCATTCATAGTACATAGCTGTTTCATCCATGCTGTGGTTCAATTTAGTTTTGTAGGCCTCTTTCATGGATTTAATAATTGACATGGTTTTTAATGTACTTTCCCCGCACAGGGCTTCCTCATCACAAACAGAGAGATAGTCTCTGAGGACATTGAGGACTTTGAGTTCACCCCAAAACCTGAATATGAGGGCCCCTTCACTGTATTTAATGAACCTGATGAGGTAAAGATGAACAGTATGTGATGTGCATTATTTACGAGGTTGTAACTGAGTGACACAATTAAACAAACAGTATTGTGAAGTTATTTAACCCATTTTCTGTCATTTGTATATAAGCCTTCCATATATCAGAACGTTTTTGTCTGCTTGCAGGCCTCTCTTATTCAGAGATGGTTTGAACACGTCCATGAAACCAAGCCGAACATTTTTGTCACTTACAATGGAGATTTCTTTGACTGGTGAGATATGATTTGTGTTAAATTGTCTGAAATTAAATAGCATTTTCTTGTGTTGATGTTTGGTGTTTTCTTCTCACTATTTGTACAATAGCATGTGCTCATGGTTAATTTGTGTCTCTGGGTACTCAGGCCATTTGTAGAAGCCAGAGCAGCCCAGCATGGGCTGAATATGCATCGGGAGATCGGTTTCCAGAAGGACAATCAGGGGGAATATAAAGCCAGCCAGGCTATTCACATGGACTGCCTCAGGTGAGAGCAGCTGGAGAATGAATGCAAATGACCCACTCTATACTTATGTTCGGTATATGTCTGGCTTTATATTAGTAAATATATTGTGTCTCTCTCTCTTTTTATTTAGGTGGGTAAAGAGAGACAGTTACCTGCCTGTAGGAAGTCATAACCTCAAGGCTGCAGCGAAAGCTAAGTTAGGCTATGACCCTGTAGAGCTGGACCCAGAGGAGATGTGCCGTATGGCTACCGAAGAACCACAGGTGCTCGCTTGCTCCCAACTGAGTCTCATTTACAGAAATAACTGTTCACTTGCACAGTGGCAGCTGCAACGAGATACTTAGCTTGTTAGTTGTCATTTTCAATGTTTTGTGCAGCCATTGTTCTAAAATCCTGCATATCATAGCTTCATATTTAACATTAAATATGCTCTGTTTGGCTGTGATTTTGTCAATTTGTGCTTTATTCATTCCTTTTTAATTAAATTATATATATATTAGTGGTGGGCCGTTATCAGCGCGTTAACGCGAGACTCTTATCGCGCGATAAAAAAAATATCGCCG
>JAUCMT010000105.1:1706922-1749133 GCA_032357475.1 Enteromius thamalakanensis
GTGGATTTACTTTTATTTAGGTCTACACTCACAATAAAAACAAACAACTTTGCTTAAATGTGCCTAAAAGAAAGAAACATTTCAATTCGATAATAAATTGGTTGGCCTGTTTCAAATAGCAGGTGATCTATCGCTGGAATGTGTTATGAGAAGCGATCGTGTTCAGTGTTATGAGTGTCTCCTCACAGAGGATCGAGCGCTTCGTTCTGGTAAAAGGACATTTCTGATCACGATTCTTGCCTGATATCTCGACCTTCTCCCCGGACTCTGGTAATTGATATTGCTCATTCTCCGTTGTGTTTGTCTGCTGGGGTTTTGACCTTGCCTGCCCGACTTGTTAATAAAACAGCTTTGCAAATTTTTTTAATTTTTGCAATTTGCAAAACTTCACCGCCACAGGATCCAGCAGCTGTGTATCAGTTGGCCCATGAGATGTCACGTCAAGGATCAGTGCTGGCTTCTCATCAACACAAAACTGGATTTGATAATCTCCTCCCCATGCGGCGTGGACGCCAACCTACTCGCCCACTGCCATCTACCTCATTCACTCCCGACCCAGAACAGATGCAGATCGGATTTACTCACCTCACGCAGGAGGAGCGTGACAGGAGAATCCACAGCCACCTCTGTACTGCGGACAGCCAGGGCACATCAGAGCCAATTTGCCCGGTGAGGCCACCTCGTCAAACTCCACCACGGGTGAGTGCTAATCATTTAACTTATTCTATGACTCTGCCTGTAACACTCATAGTTGAAGTTTGTGACTATAAAACAACAGCATTCATTAATTCAGGGGCTGAGGGAAATGTTATTGATGGGGCTTATGCTAAGCGTTTGAATTTCCCTCTCATTCTCACCCTGTGTGGCTGTGGCAGCCCTAGATGGCCGACATCTGGGCTCCACCACCGAGGACGTAAGACTTCTCATCGGCCCACTACATCATGAGACCATCCATCTGTTTACCATCCAGCCCCCCAAACATCCCATCATCCTTGGATATGGCTTGAACTTCATGACCCCACTATTTCATGGACGGAGGGACGGAGAGTTGGTCTTCTTATTGCCAAAACCACTGTCTGCAAGGTCTGCAGGAAACCCCTCAATCCAACACTCCTTCCACATCCTCAGTCGAATCCACCGACTATCTCCCAGCACAATACCAGGATCACCACTCACCTCCATGACCCGTAAAGGCCCTAACGTAGTAAAATGGACTCCACGAAGTGAACAAACATTTAAAGATCTCAAGTCACGTTTTACTTCCGCACCCACTCTACGGCACCCCGACCCAGAAGAAGAATTTGTTGTCAAAGTAGATGCCTCTAACAGCAGAGTGGGGACCGTTCTATCCCAACGCCACGGCAGTCCATCTAAACTTTATCCCTGCACCTATTACTCGCGCAAGCTTACCTCTGCAGAAATAAATTCTGATGCCGGGGACTGTGAGCTTCTGGCCATGAAATCCTCTGGTACCCAAGGAATGGCGCCACTGGCTGCAGGGTTCCAAGATACTGTTTATCACTGATCACAGAAATCTCGAATACATTTGCACTGCCAAGAGACCAGGCAAGCCAGGTGGGCCCTCTTCTTCACTCCCTTTGACTTTAAAATCACCTATCAAACACCAAAAATGTTCAAAACTCCTGTTTCATCTCGTCTTGCATTACTGGCTCAGTAAGGAATCTCACCCACCTTTCATGTTTCTCTGATAAAGCCCACTGATGCTCCGGGAGGAGAGGGGGACCAGGACGAGGCAACCGCACCACAGATAACCCCCCCTAACCCCCCCGATGGCGAGGAGGCCTACTAGGTTCATGACATCCTGGACTCTCTGCATCGGGGTCGAGTGCTACAATACCTGATCAACTGGGAAGGATACGGCCCAGAGGAGAGATCCTGGGTTAATGCACAGGACATCTTGGACCCTGCACGGCGACCTTCCATCGAGACCACCCTGATAGACCCGCTCCTAGACCCCGTGGTAGACCCCGACATTGCCTCCCTTGCTCTGTCACAAGGCGATCCTCTGTGGCCCTCTCTGAGCATCATCAGCATACCAACGTTCCTACCCAGACCAAATTCACCCACGTACCTCTGTAACTTCCGCACCAGGTGTTGTGCATTATCTCCCCTTTAAAAGGGCGAGAAAGGGATCTGTTCTTCGCAAAGTTTTGTTTACTCCTGTAGCAACTCTGAGCGTTCTCTCTTGGATTATTTCGGATGGATTTGTGTGTATTACCTGGACTTTCGATTCTCACTGGATACCTCGACCCTTTGCCTGGACATTTCTGATCACGATTCTTGCCTGAAATCTCGACCTTCTGCCTGGACTCTGGTATTTGAAATTGTTCATTCTCTGTTGTGTTTGTCTGCTGTGTTTTGACCTTGTCTGCCCGACTTGTTAATAAAACAGCTTGCAAATGGATCCGACCTCTGCTGATTCATTATCACAGAGGCATTTTAGCCTCAAGTCTCTATTAATTTCCAACCTTGATCTGCACTGATTTCATACATTTTATGGTCTCTATGCAATCCCCCTGATGGAAATCTTCTTTTGTATACACATTTAATCCCTGAGATATGCATCGTGGAGACGATAATGAAAACGGCATTAAAAGGGGAACTTTAAAAAATAAAATACAATTAAAAACTTCAACAAGGTTTCTGTAACTAGTTGGGTTCAGAAAATGTGTGGAGTTTGTGTATAACAAATTAAATTAGCTTAATATTAAAAAAAAATTATTTCAGTGTGAAATCCCTAATGTGTGTGTGTGAATGTGTTTATGTGTGTGTGCTAAGAAAAGACAGAACAAATCTTTAAGGAATCAACTAGGGAGTTGTGAAGCCTGTCCCTGAGGACAGACAGGCCCATTTACTCTCTCTGCAGGTACTCAGTGTGCCCCACGGGTCATAGTGAGAGGTCGGACCGTGCTGTAAATAACTCACAGAATGATGTCAGTCTCTTCTCTGTAGAAAGGTCATCAAGCATGAGATGTGGGTCACCACCTCTGATTTGGACAGGTCAATAACATCTAAGTCACCTGGAGCCTACTGAAAAGAAAGAAAGGTGAACACTCATTTCCCGTTCCCCTCTCTGTCTCTTCAGTTTCTTCTTTTAAGACTGTTTGCAAAAATAAAGAATTGGGGAAAATATACATATATATAACATTAGTAATCATAATTGGATATAAAATATGTGAAGTATTTTAGTCCTGAAATAAATGAAAACAAGATTATAATGTAATACTAGCACTCTGCATATTATTTGTATGGTTTTGTGGTTTTATGATAAATAACCTTTTATGAATGTATTATTATTATTATTGTTATTATTGTTTTATATAACATACAATCAATATTTTAATATGACACAATAAATGTTAAGGTGTTTTGAAGTTATTTTTTATCATATTAAATTAAACACTGAATTGTTTGTCTATTGTTGTGAAAAAACAAAAACAATATTGATCTACATAAGTTAAACTGTGGCTTGTATCAAAAAATATTTATTTAGTATGGCAAATAATATTTTTTACCGTAAATAAACGTTTTATTTATTTGTTTGTTTATTTATAGTTTTCAATATTAAATCAAAATGTAAAGGTTGAACAAATTAAAGTATTAGAGTGAGGTCGTACAAATTTGTACGAATTAGCCACCTCGTAAAACATTTATTTATTAATTAATTTATACATTTTGAGTGTAGTGCACACTTTGGCTTATTGATGCAGTACTGCAGTAAAGTCTGATCGGGAAGTTCAAACAAACTGAATTTGTTTAAATGTAGTATCTTAAGACAGAAAGCCATTTTCAACCCTAATGATCGACAGCAGTCCTACGTGAAGAGCAGTAATAAAGAGTCTATGCGGCCTAACATTGACTAATGGTATAACTCTGAGACACAGCCTGTATCTCCATGTCATCGCTAAATTCTCCCCATGGACGATCCCCCCCGTGATTGATCAGAGATAATCAATAAGCAGGATTTCACAGCACCGATCGATAAACAGAGGGTAATGCCTGCCTGCTCTCTGCGGGACAGAAGGGAGGTGGGTGCTGCCAGGCTGTGTGTGTGGTTAGCTGGCGCGTGCTGGCTTTAATGAGGGGAGTGTTGATTTGGCATGGGCCCTAATAGGATCAAAGAGCCCATTTGGCTTCCAGTTGACTGACAACAGCACTGGGCTGGCAGGAGACCAGAGAGAGAGGGAGTGCGATACAGTTGCGAGATACTGTATATTACACGTGTGTGCACCCTCAGAATGGTGATAGTGTTACATATGCGCATATGGTGCCATGATACTACCCCTCGCATGCATGTCAACACAAACACATGCCTGGGACACCATCACATACGCACTGCAATGATATCACCATCCACACACCCACACTTTCACAGAGGTGTTGTGCCCAGACAGACAGGTGTGTGTGTGTGCATCTCTCACACATACACACATGAGTAATATTCTATTAGGGAAAAAAGCGAAAGCTGCAATAAAGCAGCACTCTAGCACCTTCCAGGTGTGTGAGGACTACCTCAGGGCGTTTCGACATTCCAAAATGCCAGCTTTTCGCGCAAGGCATTGCACACAGGTGTGATTTCTGCATGTACATTTGCATATTTCATGGTTTTACGTTTCGTGACCTTTGTTGGAATAAACCGTTGGGATGTTCATTGTACATATTTTGTAGATTGCAGATGCATGTTGTGCGCTTGCATCTTATTTATAAGCGGGACTGTTTTGTCAGCATTTATATGGATGGCCTGAGGGTTCCGTACAACCGCATCACCCTTAGAAACAAGGAAAATAAAACAAAGAGAACGAAAAAGAGGACCTAAAAATACTCTCAACCCTATTGCATGGTAGAAAAACATCCCCCTTTCCTAAATTGGCATGCAAATGTTTTCTTTTTTTCAGGTTTCGCCGCCACACTTCCCCCGTTTTCTGTCTGTCCCCCACCCCCGATCCTTTGTCTCGAAATTAGTGAAGCAGAGTGCTCGGGCGGCTAATTATGTATTCAAATGAAAGAGGCTCGTTAATGTTGCACTGGGGAGAGAGGAGCTGATTGGGAGAGGATGATGGAATTGAAATTAGCGCTCGCTGCATCTGGAACCAGCCGAGCACGGCCCGGCAGATGTCACCTCCCGGGGGGTGTCGAGGGAGGGTGGGTGTGTATGTGTGATGGGGGGGTGCTCGGTCAGACATGAGGGGGGAACGAAAGGGTGGGGAGGTACTGCGGGTAGAAATAAGAGGGCTTTGTTTCAGCAGAGGACAAAAAGAACGCCACATTTCGCTCTTCCCTAAAGTGTCAAAATGGCCGCCCTTCCCGCTGTGAGGTTGGCTCAGAGTGTGTAATCAATAGCACAAGGGTGTAGCATCGACCCCTGGTGATTTTAACGGGTGGCGGTTCAAATGTTTGAAAGGTAGTACTCCCCGCTAGCAATTATGTAGCTGAGAGCTCACTCTGCGCTTTGTTGTTTGCATGATTGTGTATGTGTTTTCCAATTTAGCCACGCTTAGAGTGGCTGTTAGCAATTTTGCTGTTGAGAACTTTCTCTTGACAAATCTGTAGCACTTAGTCGTACGCTACACATCTCTGTTGCAGCAGTCAAGAGCTCTGTGAATTACCATCTACCCGGTTTCTTCGGAAATTGGCTACAATTGTCGTTAAAAAGTAGCTAAATTATAAATCTTTTAACGATAATGTCAAAAACGCATTAGCAGGTGTATTTGTAATGTCAGTTAATTGCGTAAACTCATGTACTTTGCGCAACCTCGAAGAATATGATTTTTTAAGAGCTAATACCAATTACTGTTGAAATACTACTGCAGTAAGTTCCTGTCATCTTATTCCAAAAATGTTTTGAATCAAAGCATTGAAAATAAAGACGTTTTGTTTATTAGTAATATAAATTACTGTAATTGAATTCAATTTGCAATATTAGAACCACAATGGTCGTCAGATTTGTTAAATTTGTAGTTGTAGTTTGTATTAAGATATACAACTTGATAGTAGTCTAAATTAGACTTACTATATTTATTTACTTATTTATTTAATCAAATGAATACACTGTAATAGATACCGAAATACAAAAATGTTCAGTATACGTCAGTGCTGTAGTTGCATTATGTAATTCTATTATTTTAAAAACCTATAGGTACCCTAGTGAAAAATACATATACTTAAATCTATTTGAAATACATTTATTTCATGCTAAGTATGCTACAAATACATTTTCATATTTATGTATTATTTGCACTTTTAGTATATTAAACTGGTATACTTAAAGTCTGCTAAATTGGAACAATCAATTTTGTACTTAATGCACTTTAAGTGTACATCAGTTCAATTCAATTCATTTCAATTCAAAGTGTAAGTATTGTAGTGCTCAATTAAACACATACTTAGTATATTTTACTTTTCTAAAGTTCAAATATTCAATGATAATGCCTATGATCTTTTCCACTGAGAAAAATAATAAAAGGTCTAGCGTTAGGAAAAATGATCTGAGGATTGCTCTGTACAATAAAACATCCTTTACAGAACTATTAGTATATCAGGATCATTCTGCACATCCCTAAATTTAGGGGTTTAGCTAAACTTTGGCCAGACACAGAACTTGCCCTCAAAAGGAGACGTGCAATAAAATATATCAAGACTACTGTGATGTATAGTTAATGTCTTTTGCATCTTCTCATAAAAGTGTGCATATTCACAACACACAAACCATTCAAACCTGCCACTGACTTATTGTCTGGAAATAGAGAGTTGCGCTTCAGCATTATGGGTTTGTTTTAATAGTCTACCTTCCTCATTAATTTTGACTACTGCATGATTCTCACATTGTTTCTTTTCTATTGTTCTGTAATGCGTATTACGCTGAGCATGCTATAGATACAGTTTTTCCTCTCTGTCTCACTTTACCTGAAAAAAATGTAATGGAACCCTGCTTAACAACAGCTCCCTCACACACAAACACACACACACAAACATAAAACCGACCCACCATATGCTCGTATGCGTCCTTCAGTAGACATCTCCCTCACCTTCCCTTTAACACCTTTACACACATGTGTGTTCGCATACACAATCCACCACAGAACACCACACACCCCTTAGCTAAGGTAAGCTTTTTTTACAAACGGACAATGCACAAAGACTTTGTCATTTAGATGTAAAGCAGAAAAGCTCATTCAGCACTGTATTTTCTGATCACACACACAGCTGTAATAAACAAATGCTTGTACCCAGAATGCGCAAACATACAAAGCAATTCTCCGAATATATGGCACGAGCATGTGCACACACAAACACACAAACTCATTGTGTATTCATGGCTGCAGAGCAGTGCGGTCCGTGCCCCCAGGCGTGTAACCCTGTGCCCTGCAGGTATCATTAGAAAGAGCCTGTAAAGTCATTATTGATCCAGTGGCTGCTAATGTTATTCAGGGCCATCTCCCGAGGGGTCAAGCTCAGACTGGTGGCCCTACACCTCTGCACTCTGACTCCTCCATCACTGTGTCACTGCATCCCACCGGCCCACAGTCACATGGTACTTACAAACAAACACCTAATGCCGGCAAACACACTCCAACATGCACACACAAAACTACATTTTTTACATTATATGAAGAACATAGAAAAAATGTTTGCCATTACTGCCACTACGCTAGATGTTACCAATGTGTTTTCATTGTTATGCAGTTGCTGTGATGTTCTGGATTGTTGGAATTGTTGCAATGCTATTGCTAGGGTGGTATGAATGGTTACATGCATTACAATGTGGTGCCTAAGGTGTGGGTGGTTGCTGGAGTGTTGCTATGAAGTTGCATGGATGCTTTAAACAGATCGCAGCTAACAGGGAATAGTTCTGATTCTCAGTATTGTTTTTTTTTTATTTATGTAAAGTTAGAACAAACAATATTAAAGTAATATTTATGGAATGTTTTCTTATTAATGTTTGGTAAACATGCTCATAAAAATGAGAATGTTCTGAGATCAACATTTTTTTTACTTGGTTTTTTAACCATTAAATATAATTCTAATCACAAGAAAAGTGGACATTGTAGAATATAGAAAAATAAACATTCGAATAACGTTATATTTTGAGTAAAAAAATTAGAAAAAAAAACTTTTGAATGTTGTAAAAAACATTTTTGTAACCCTAAAACTGGACATTTATAATTTTTAAAACATTTCAAAACAGTGTTTCCAGCCAAATTTGTTACCCGTAATATTAGCATATTCGCTATATGGCTGTAAAAATGATTCGGGTGATAATCAAGGTTCTTATTTTTATTAAGTTGCAACAGTGTTCTTATTGATGGCATTTGAAGGTGCTTAAGAAAATTCTTACCATATTACAGTGTTATTGCTAGGATATTATACATGATAACATTGCAGTGCGGTTGATAAAGTGTGGGAGATTGTCAAGGTGTTGCTAAGATGTTTTGAGTGTTTTTACCATGTGGCAATGTCAACCCTGAGTCCCATATATTCCGGTATGTACTGTAGATAAGTCTCAGGTAACTCCATCAATAAAAACATGTAGTATTTACTATTTTATTAATATTATTGTATAAGCAATTACATTTAATTCTGAGTATAGGTTTCCCCTAATTAAAAGCAACAGCACTAGAGATGCTTGCCTTAGCTCACTACTTAACGCTTAAAGTGCAGACTGATATATAGGGAATTCCTGAGCAGAGTAATATGTCCAAAATAACACAGCAATGATTGCACACAGTGACCCCATTACAGAGTTTGCTTTGTTGTTTTTCTTTAGCTCTACGTGTGGTAAGTGGTAAGCGTTCTTGTCACCCGCAGGATGTGCCAGAAATCCGTCTGTACGTCCACCCCCCTTCTTTCACCCCCCTCTTTTTTTTGTTCTGACGGAGATGCATGGTGTTTCTAATTTGGCATGCAGACATTAATTCCAGCACAGCTGCTGCCTTCTCTCTCTCTCTCTCTCTCTCTCTCTCTGTATCTCTCCCTGCCATCATTTCACTCCCTCCTGTACTCCCCCTCCCCCCGGAAGGCTTTTCTCTAATGTACAACTTCAGAGATGCGCTGTAAATAAACAGCATTTGCTCTGCAGAGCATGGCTTCTTCTAAATACTACACATACGTATCGCATTACAGAACAGTAGTGGGAATGGAATACTCAGATGATGAGACAACGTCCTCTCATGCTGTTTTGAAGAAAGGCTCTATACTTTTTCTCATATTCAAGTGGTTTTCGGTTAAATGGAGTGTGTATTCATGTTTAATAAAATTTTGAAGTACCGGAGTGAAATTTCAGACATGTGTATCCACTCACACACACACAAGTGGCAACTTAACATTCACTAAGTGCATGAAGCATCATGCTATTTCATCTTTGACTACACAGTAGACATTTGAGGTCAATATCATAAACTAGATTTGTAGTATACATTATTGTGTGTGGTCCAAACCAACTCAAACCAGCATGCCAGCTTCAAAGCCTACTTAACCAGCATATTCTGTTTTTCCAACAAACTTACCACTGGTTTCTAAGGTGGTTTTGTAGTGGTTGTTAGTACATTTCTAGAAATGTGAAAGCTAGACTTTTCTTTGGTGTCCCCAATCCAATTTTAGCAGCACATCATTGGCAGTAGTTGGACTCCATTGATAGCTTTTTGGCTGACTGAGCATATTGAATTGGTATTGGGCAGTCACTTTGATAGACTGTTTAGACTAGCAAACCAGTGCACAAGAAGAAAAACGAAAGTGTCAAAAGTGAAGAGTCAAGATGGCTTACTTGAGCATTACTATACACAAATATCTTCATAAAGACATGGCCGCTTGGAATGAAGAAAGTGAAGACCAACTGAACAATGTAAATCATATTCAAAATGCTTTGTATAAAATGCAGTGTTGGGCAAGCTACTTAGAAAATGTAGTGAACTATGCTATCAGATACTCTGCATTGAAGAAATGTACTCTACCCTGAGAAATGTAGCAGGCTAAGCTACAGCAACATGGCAAAAGTAGTTTAACTAAGCTTTTTTTTTTATTGAACCAACTTTAAATCAGTGTTACCTTAGTGATAAAAAATGTAATTCAAACAGATAGGCACGCATAATTGTGCAATTATTTATTTAACAATTGTTACAAACCAATTTGGCAACAGAAACAAACAGTTACTCAGTTACAATGTAAATGTAAATGTAAACAAACATAATAACAAAAGGTGTCGAGAGTGTGTGTATTGTAATCTGAATGCATGCATATATTTAACTCAGTGCAGCTTAAACCACAGGACAATCAACATTATTATAAATTACTCTAAACAGTACCAACATGACAAAAAAAAGACTGTTGCCTCAGTCAGCGTCAAGAACTTCTCGAGGTACGGCCACAGTTACTCCCCCCTCGGGATCAATTCCTCTCCTTCCTCTGCCATCTTTCCAAAAAATGTTTGCCCAAGCATGTCACAGTGCAGAAGGTGGCGCTAACACCAAAAAGCTCATTGCCAACCGTAGTAAGAAGAAGTCCCTGACATTATTGCGGGCGGCTGCATTGGCCCGTGTATGGTGGTGGCCTCATATACTGATCTAGTATCAGTGATTCCGTAGCATTTGTATTTCCGATTTATACTTAAGCATCAAAAATGCTTGGGAAATGTAACTTTAGCTTGTGTGGATGCTACAGCACTTCTTGATCAATAAAATAGCTTTGCTACTGAAAAGCTATTTGATTGTGAAAATAGCGACGCTACCAACACGCTACTGAGAAATGAAGTTAAACTAGTAGCGTCACTACTTGTAACGACGCTACTGCCCATCACTGTTAAAAGTTATTAACAGTTAGTGTTATTAACTATGTGCAGTTGCTGTTTTTTCTTCCCTGCCCCCTATTTTTGTACCAGTTGTTGTTGAATGGTTGTGTTGATTTCTATCTAATTGCATACATATTGAACTAACCATGAGATAAAGTAAACACTCTGTTATCAAGTACGAAGATGTGAAATCTGACTGCGTTTGTAGACATGTGTGTGTGTTTTGTGTTTCAGTTTCTGTGATAGTGACAGATGAAAGTATGTTTCTGTGTCCTCAGGCTGCTACTCACACTGACACCTGTGAAGTTTAGAAAGAGCTGATGAGGCTCATAATCAACACACTTCATGTTAATGAAAAAATCAGCAGAGAGCTTAACTTCCTGTGGTGTCCAACCTCAACTCGTGATCCATTCATTCCTTCTGTGATGTCTTTTAACTGCAAATGAAATGGCCACAGGGTGTGTGCTGAATACACATACTTTCACTCAGATGAGATTGAAGAGGTTGAAGGGCACATTGGTAAACACTAAAGGGACGAGTCCTGTTTGTGTCACGTCATTTAGAGGTTTCCTTCTCTTCAACTCTTGACTTATTCTGCGCGAATTGAGTTGCCTGGAGGAAAATTACATTGCTCAGATGTTACTCTTTCAAAGTTCAGGTGAAGTTCATCTCAGTTCCCTGTCAACACATCACTCGTACTGCGTCTGCTAAGACTCTATGGGAAAAATTCCTTTTTTCTCCCTAACTGAAGCCATTGGTTGTACAGTAGTTTTTTTAAACCAATCGGCTGGCCGATTTCGAGCGGCTTATCCTCCTCGGCTGTCAGAACAAAATTAATAATTAAGCAGTCGGTTTAAGGGCTTGCACGCCAGCACAGCTCTCGCGTTCCAAAAAGCTTTTACAAAGAGTACGTACGCTGTGCTTTCCCTTCTGAGACAGATGGGAATCCATGTTCTAAATTACCTCAACAACTGGCTCGTTCTAGCCAGCTCGCAAGTGGAGGCAGAGCGGCACAGGGCATTCTCCTCTGCATTCAGACCATCTCGGACTCAGGGTGAAATTTGCTAAGAGCATGCTGATGCCCAGCCAAGAAATAGCACGGCGGCCAGGCGATTGGTTAAAAAATGACCACTGCACAACCAATGGCTGTGCAGTTTCACTGTGTGTTAAAAAGGCTTCCGTTAGGGGGAAAAAAAAGCATTTTTCCCATAGCTCTTAGCAGACGCAGTACTCGTTCATGTGTCTCAGGGAACCTGGGTTACGGAAGTAACCTATTCGTTCTATTTCATTGAAGTGCTGTTTTGTTTTTAATAATGATGCGAAAAATAAAATGGAAACATAAAAAATACACAGATAATAATGAATGACTGAAATGGGTACAATGCTATAAAATGAATGTGGAGAGCAGTTCAGATCTGGGTAATGAAAATGTTTGAGTTCCTCTTCACTAGAGCTGCACAATTAATCGTTAAAAAATCGCCATCTCGATTCGACCCACCACACTGTAACATCCGTGGTTTGTTTTGGTCTTGTCTTGTCATGTAATGTTATGTTTTGAATCCCCATGTGCTTCCCTGTCCTAGTTTCTGTTAATTAGTCATTTCCTTCACCTGTGTTCCTTCCCAGCTGTCTCTTGTCTTGTAATCAACCCCTGTGTATAAAACCCATGTCTTTTGAGTTCTGTCTCGTGGTTCAATGTTCGTTGGTAGCTTGATGTATGTTTGTGCTTGTAAAAACCTTGTTAATGGATACTTCTCCACACTTTTGTTTTCTTTATTAAAAGTATTTTTATTTACGTCTGCCTCCACGAACTCCTTCTCCTGCTCCAGCTACACGACCGTTACACTTGCTTAATTAGAAAGTGGAATAAAAGAAATAAAGCAAAATAGCAATATTCAGTAATAACTAATAAAGTTTCTACAACATAAGCTAAAAAGAAAAACTAATGTCAATTTGTCACAAATGCTTTCTAAATGTTAAAAAAAATCACTGTATTCTGTAGTAGACAGACTTCGAATAAGCTTTTGCTCTGCATAATGTGTCAAGTGATTGTTTTTAATTTTTTGCTCCAATTTATAATCTACATATTTACTCCTGCCACAAATCTCTGTATGGAAACTCATACAGCAGCCTTAGCAAACACTGAGATAAGAAGGGATTCTTCCAATCGCTGACTAAAGCAAACATCCAGAAATGGCAACAAGAAAACCATCAATATGATCCAGAATGTTCTTCTTACCTGCGGTGAAGCTGGTATTCATTCCTGTGGGAGTGTCTTTTAAGAAGTAAAGAAGCTTGTTAAAAAATCTTAAAATTACAGTAAAAAACAGGAGAAAACTGTAATTGCTGAAATTTGACCGTAAAAAAATACAGTAACAACATTTTAGGTTTTACGTTTAATTGAACAGTGATACATTAATCAGCACCAAACACAGATGCAGATGAGAAAGTCACATACTGAACTAAAGCCCACTGCAAGCAGCTTTTAAATATGAAAATATATAGGCTAGAAGGTGCTCAGTGTCATTCACACAAACACTAAACACCAACATGAACTAAAATATGCAGTAAACATTAATGTAACAACATTACATGTAACATTCAACCCTAATAAACATAACTGATAAGAAAAAAAAAGAAGAAACAGTTATTTCAAAGAAAAACATTTCAGGGAATTCTGGGAATGTCAGTTTACAGTTACTCACTGTCACTGTACATTCTACAGGAATTTATCATTAACCGTATACCAGGAATTTATCATAGCATTTTCACAGTTTTTACTAATAAAATCACGATCATGTTTTACAGTGTTAGATTTATGAAGTTTTTGGACAAAAATACAAATGCCAAGAAGACGAAGAGTACAAGATTTACAAGCGTTTTTTTAAGGCTACACTGTAAAAAAATTAGCTGTAGTTATGCAGTTGGTTGCCAGTAACTTACTGTAGATTTAAATTTATGTTATTTACTAGCAACAGTTTGTTCAAAGTTAAATGAACAGTAAACATTAACAAGTCTTTTTTTTTATAGAATAAAACTATAAAATAACAACCTACTGCAAAGCATTCTGGGAACCAGAAACCAGAAAGTTGCTGGCACACAGCTGCCAGTAATACTGTAATTTCTACAGCTTTTTTTTTACAGTGTAAAAGTTTTCGACTGGGAACAGCAGATTAGGAAAAGGATTTTCACCACAGCAGCATAAAGGTTACGAGTTTCTCTGACCTTTCAAATCATTTCTTACATTTTATCATCAAACCTGATCTATACTAGTATGTATTTGTGTGACTTGGACTTGGGAAGCTAAGCAAACTGGTGCATTTTGGAAAACAGGAATTGTGTTTTGGCCCCTCTCATATGCTTTCTAGAAACTTTTCCACTTCAAACCAGCAATCTGTCCTCAATGGCTCTCTGTTTCCACCTTGAACAGATCCCTCCTCCTTTCTTTTGTTCCTTTCCCTCCCTCCTGTTTATTTTTCTCTCGCTAACCCTGCTTTTTTTGAATCTCTTCCTCTCCTATTACTTTTCTGTAGTTCTGTCTTGCCTTTTCTTATCCTAACTTCGCCTCCTTCTGCCTTCAGTCTTCTCCTTTACGCTCATTCACAAATGCAAACAGAGACACAGAGTGACAAGTGCAGGTCCCCAGACGTCTGGTCTTGCGTCACAGAAAACGCGAGCCAAACCTCTTCTGAATGCAGTTTAGCCAGATCAGCTCTTCAGCGTGCAGACGGAGGAGGAGGAGAGGATAGGCGGGGGCTTCAAAATCATCAGGTGTGTGTGTGTGTGTGTGTGTGGAGGGTGAATTATCGCTTGGATATTTCACAGAAGATAAGAGGGATACAGATCTGTTAACCTTGGAGAGCACGACCGGACAGTTAACTGTGAAGGCATCAATGTCTTTCCAGCATTACCATGCATCATTGTTAACAAAGTCGGATTTTTCTCTTCAGAGTCATTGCTTTTTTTCTGCCAATCAAGCTGTGACAGGAATCTACATGATTTGGTAAGATATAATACAATGTTTTATATTTAATCTTCAATATAAATTATATTGGGAGAATATTTGCATTGCCATTGTTTAAATATGTGTATAGTACCGTTTTAACGTGTGGCATAAATCATAATGAATAAGTATTAATAAATATTTTTGATGTCTATTTTTTAGTCTAATCTCACAACCAAGATAACCACAAAAAAATAATTGTTTGTCAGAACATATTTCTAAAAAATTCAAAGTTTCAGGTTTTCTGGGTTTAATATAACCCCCAATAAATTCAATTATATTTATTAAAACAAGTAATAGCCTATACTTATAAAATATAGAAATTGTAACAATATATAAACTAACTGATGTGTTAAGAAAAATACATTTTATTTCTGAAAGCCTTTTTTGTTTTATTATTTTATTGAATATTTTGGAATATTATTTGCTTCAAACACTTCTTGCACAATGACGCCTTACAAAGCAAATAAATAAAGTAATATATATTACACACATTTAAAATTATTTAAAAACAAACAAATTATTATTATTTTCGTGCTATGATTATGACAAATATAAGCAAATACGCTGATGAGAAGTCATGTGATTCATTTCCAAAAAGCTTTTACATCACCATGAGGCCTCACAATGCTGAATTTAATGAAACGCTATCATTATACTCCTGAGCTTTCCTCTATAATCGGACTGCTCAATCTGACTCCTTTCTTGTGGCGAAGTAAAAGAAACCTTTATTCTGTTTGTATCCCATCAGCAAACTTGATTACAGTGGCTTCTTGTCTGTTCTGAATTTGCCAGAAGCGCTTCAGATGTCACATGTGACATTCTTTGTTAAATCACAGAAATTAATCAGACTGCATGCAAGAATGAAAATCATTGCATGTCCAAAGACTTTTTGTACGGCATACCGATAAAGCACAAATCTCTATGAAAACAACGCTTGTGTTTGATGGATGCAAACATGCATGCATCTTTTATTTCTTTCTGTTTTCTCCTAAATTAGAGCTGCAGCTGCTGTAGTAATTCTTTGTGGTTCTGTAAAAATCATTACTTGTGGCCATCAGCATAACAATGATGATGTTGTTAGTGTTTTTGCTGTCAACAAAGGATGACTTTGAAAAATGCATGATTAGAGATCGCTGCAAATAAGAACAATGGGTTCCTTCAGACTTCTTCTGTGCTTTCTAGATTTTTAGCCTCTGCTGGGGATTTGAGAGAACGGCTATGTTTCCTTTGTCTCTCCATCTTTTGGAGCCGGTGCTCTGCAGCATGGCTGTCACAGTCAGTGCTTGTAACATGCTCGCTTGGTAGTATTAAGTTATCCATCTGTGGCTCCGCACTGCAGATATCCGATCCTGAACGGACAGTGTCACTTTTCTTCTGAATGCATAATTCATTCGCTGGACAGCTGGCCCTCATAATGAACCCCCTGCAGGAGCACAGTTTCAGCAACTGCAGTGCATCCATCTCAGCACAATCTATCTATTTCATTTGAAAAATGCATAGTTTGTATGACATACCAACAGAGTAAATTGTAATTACATGTAGAATTCAATAGAATTTAAAAATTAAGTACTTGTAATTAGATTAGATTTCATTTTAAAATGCACAATTGCAATAAATGATTCATAATTTCATTCTCCCTGAAAATAGCCTACCGTGTGTATTCATAAAGTCTAAAACAGATCAACAGAAAATAGAAAACTACTAGTCAGGTGGCTATAATTGCAATGAACGAGTTATGTCAAAAGTAATCCTAAAGTAATCTAAAAGTAGTTATTTGTAAGTTATGGATTAGGCTACATTACTAACTAGAAATGTTCTTCAGACCTCTGCATTGTCGAGCACGTCCTGCACTATGCGTTATATTTAATACCTATTTTGTTAATAAATTTTATACGGACAGAAATTTTTTAAGCATATGTATTGATCCAGATAATATATATGACTATATATATTATCTAATTGCAGGTATGTTTGGTGTCCCTGCCTGTCAAAGTCAACTCTGTTACCTAGGTAGACTTACAATGGAGACAATAGTGTTTTTTATTTTATTGTATTTTTTCCAAAAACTCCACTTGCTGGCATGAATGCTAAAAAAACATGATTAGGAGAGCTTTAAATAACCCAATGTGACATTACTAATACATTGTATTTTCCTTTTGATATTGTGGTAACAGAGTTGACGTTTTAAAAATAACTCTTGGTGTAAGAAGTTTTTAGATTAGGCTATTTATAGATTAGTAGAGCAAAGATACTTTTCAGTGCTTCAGATCTTATCAGTGAGTGAAAGTGACATAGTTTCCTGTAACTTACACAATTCTGAGAGATAATTCCACCGATGTAAAGGAAAAGTGTGATGCGGTAACAGAGTTGACACAAGACTTGGGAACACACTTTTTTCCAAGAAAAAAAAATTATGTTGTAGAATTAAGTAAGTAACTACTTAGGGCTTTAATAAATGAAATAAATTAACCGTTGCCAAAAGAAAAGTACAATAAAATATTTTGACTGAACATCGATATGTGATCACAAAAAATACACTGGCTAATGAAGAAGAATAGAAAAAGTCATTATTTTAAGACACGTTTAAAATAAATTATTATATTATTATGGACTGCACATCTTGTAATTCATAAAGAACACTGATAAATAAATTGAAATATAAAAAAATATAACCATTTGAAAAAATATGAAAAAAAGTCGAAAAAAATAATGACTTTGTTTTTGTGGGGACAGCAAATGTACCCGTATTTATAGAATCGCCCATATATATATATATATATATATATATATGTATTTAAATTGCTGTCTGCCATTGTTGCTTTCTGATTGGTTGATCAATGATCTCTGAGCTGTGGCCGTTTCTCTCTCCTGAGGACGCGTTGGTAGACTGCATAGGTCATCAAGCCTGCTTTATTTCAGTTAACTAAACATTATATTCATGAGTCATAATACAACAATTTACTCTCAGGTAGGAACAATGGTAAAATTCATAACCGTTAATATTCTAAAATAATATGACGTAGGTTAGGCAATATCGTCGCATTTCAGTTAGCGATAATTATGGCTTCAGAGTTTGTGTGTTTTTCGCGTCAAGTTAAACTTTAAGCTAATATAAAGTTAAGATTATTAAATAATTTCAGTTAAGAGCCATGTTTTTTTTCCACGTAAATAAATGTGGTGGATTGCCGTTAGATGAAGAGAGATTACATTCAATATTTTTATAGCCTATATAAAAAATATTTATAAAATATGAATATGCAGCGGAGACCAGTAAACCTTTTAAATATTTAATAAAAGTAAAGTAGGCTAATACGTAACGTTACGTCATTATTTTGTTTCGACAAAGGTCGAAGCCTTTAAATTCATTTGACCTCCGCTTTGTTACAAACTATTTACATATAACTTTTTTTAAGTTCATGACTTCATGAAAAATGAACTATGCATCCACTGAGGGGGGAAAGAAACTTGTCTGCTTCTCATCGGAGTCCTTTACGTCCCTAAGGGCTTTTTGTTCAAAAGTGTTCTCTCCAGGGGTTTCTCAAGTTTCTCAAAAGGATTCTCATGTTTACTCAAAATATCTTTAGAGAAGGGTAATAACGTATTTTTTCTCTTTCAGTAGAAAAAATTAGTGATTGGAAATAAATGATACCTTAAAATAAATAGTGACCTGCTAGATCACTTAAAATGAACAGATAACTTAAAAAAACTGAATTAGCTGCGATGCCACATAAGTAGATGCTGAGCAGATGTAGATGACATGGCTGAACTCAGGGGAGAAAAGCAATTGAGTGAGCAGCAGTGTACCTAAATAATTGGGCACTTGAGGAAATGGTGACGAATATCTCTTAACACACTCAAAAATGCTTCGATAATGAAATGCTAGCAGCACTAGAGGACTCTGCATATGTAAGCACATCACATAGCACAGCACATTTGACTGTGTTTACGTAGAAGGGCCTTTAGAGACATAATGACATTGCACTTATTAGCACTAAATCATTATTGAAACGTCTTTCCCTTTGCTTCAGGGTTTTCTCCCAGGGTCCAACCAAGCAGCTATGATGGTTGGAAAGCCAGTCAGGCAGTGGAGGTCCATCTGTAAGGGACTGATCCTGGGTGCGCTCCTGACCACCTGCATGATTCTGTTGTACTGCCTGTCGGCCCCAGAGGTCCAGTTTGGCTTGCAAGAGTGAGTTCTTACATGTATTTTGAACAAGAATAATGTACAGTACAACAGAAATCAGTTTGTTTGTTTGTTTTCTTCTGCAACCAAGTCCAAGTTTCAGTTAAATAACGACTATTTTGGTGTGAATATTTCGTGAAGAAATAACCAGGAAATATTTCATCCTAAAATCAAAATAAATCCAGGAGAATTGATCTTTATTTATCATAAAGAAAATAAACCAGGTCTGCATTGTCATGTTATTTTCATGACAAATATTAAGATAATTTCTCCTTAATTCATTCTATCCTGACAGGAAACGTTGTTTAATTTAAAGATGTAGTTAAATTCAGTACATATTTACATATGTCATCAAGTCTGCCTTATTTAAGCAGTAATAAATAAATAAAAATCCAGGATTCACACATAAATTGAATATTATTCATGCATCTTTAAGTATAAGTTTTTATAATAACAATAATAGCCCTGACTTTTATAACATCATACAATTTTTATTCAGTATACGTCATTACAAAATTAATTTCTTTAGGAAAATATATCTACAGCTGCTTAATTGTTATTAAAATAAAGCCACAAAGCATATTATGTTTACTTTTTTATGCTAGTGTAAAATTTGGATAAAGATTTTCTTATTGCAACATTTTTTGTTGTGTTTATTTATCTGTTTTATGATCCGTGGCGAGGAACTCATTCTAAAGATGATGCATCTAAAATCAATTATAAAGTCAATAATATTTCTGTTCATTTTTGTTTACAGAGTCCCAGTGCCTTACTCATGTGCTCATCGCCCTTCTGCCGCCCACTCTTCAACAATCTCTAACAGCTCCCATCATGCCTCTGGCCGTCGCACCTGCACGCCAAAAGTGGACATCATGTTCATGAAGACCCATAAAACAGCTAGCAGCACTTTCCTCAACATTCTCTTCCGCTTTGGCGAAAAACACCGCCTCAAATTTGCCTTCCCCAACAGCCGTAATGACTTCTTCTACCCGTCGCCTTTCCATCGCTCCCAAGTGAAGGACTACAGGCCGGGAATGTGCTTCAACATCATCTGTAATCACATGCGTTTCAATGCTGCTGAGGTGGCCAGGGTGCTTCCAGCCGACACCTCGTACATCACAATCCTCCGGGACCCGGCTGATCTCGCTGAGTCCTCGTTCCACTACTTTGGACGCGTTGTACCTCTCACTTGGAAGCTTTCTGAAGGTGACAAGCTGAGAGGATTCCTGAAGGATCCAAATCTCTACTACGACCCAGAAGGATTCAATTCTTTCTATCTCAAAAACTTGCTATTCTTTGACTTTGGACAGGATAATAACTTACATCCAGACGACCCAAAAGTGGACGAGGCTATTCACGAAATCTCCAAGCGCTTCCATTTGGTAATGCTTGTGGAGTATTTCGAAGAATCGCTCATCCTGCTCAAGGACACTCTCTGCTGGGACGTGGAGGACTTGCTGTTCTTCAAACTCAATGCCCGGAAAGGTTCAACTGTTTCAAAACTGAGTCCAGAGCTCAGGGCCAAAGCGCTGCAGTGGAACGCCATCGATTGGAAGCTTTACCAGTATTTTAACGCCACCTTCTGGCATAAAGTGGACGCTTACGGCCGTGAGCGCATGGCGAGAGATGTGGCAGAGCTGCAGCGCAGAAATGCAGAAATGGCTTCCATTTGCATTGAAGGAGGCCACGCTGTCGATGCAGGAAGCATCTTGGAGACGTCAATGCAGCCGTGGCAACCCTTCGGTGAGAAGTCGATTATGGGATACAATCTGAAGAAGAATGTCGATAAAGAGCATCGAAAGCTGTGCAGGAAGATGCTCACACCAGAGCTGCAGTATCTCACCGATATGGGTGTCAACCTGTGGATAACAAGACTGTGGGGTCGCATAAGAGAGATCCTTCACTGGTAGCTCAGAAGAAATGTTTTGCTTAAGGTGAAAGGTCCGCACTGACTTTATGGGAGCTTGTTTCCTCCACGTAATAAAAGATTAATAAAATCTCATTGGGATTTTTATGTCACAACCTTTTTTTTTCAGATTTTTTTTCCCACAAATTTCAGACTCTTTCTCAAAATTGCTCATTTATATCTCAAAAATCTAAATCTTTAATTTTCCACAAAAAAATGCAAGATATAAACAATACCTCAATATAAGTCGTTGTTGTTTTTATCAGGCTTATTTCTTAAATAAATATAAATAAAAAAGGTAATTGTGACTTTTTGATTTTACTTCTCAGAATTGTGAATTTATGTCTTGCATTTGTGGGTTATAGAATTGCAAAAACAACAAGTTCATCTCACAATTCACATCTAAATTGATATAAACTCACAAATAAGAGTAATAACGTCTAAATTATGAAAAAAAAAAACTGAGAAAAATTGGAAGAATTTGGAGAAGAAAAGTCTGAATTCTGGAATGAAGAATGTCAAAATAAAAATAGTGAATTCTGAAATAAAAACTATTATTATTTTTTATTCTGTGGCAGAAATGAGTTTCCATAGACTTGTATGCAACCGACCTAAAACCTGTTTTTCTGTGTCAGAAAGAGATAAAAACATTAAAAGACATGACTGAATAAAACATTTTCATATTTAAATGAATCTTACCCATATAAGTGGTGACAGTCACATCTTTAACATGTTAGTTTTGTGTTCAGAAATGTACTGTAAGCCACCGCTATGTATTATGTAGTGTGTGGGTGCTTGAATCAATCATCAAAATAAATCAACTACTGTTGAATGACCTCACTCTTTGAAGCTCTTATTGTTGGTGCCAATGGCAATAGCAATAATTTTCCTAAACTGGTTTCGACTCGTTCAGAACTTGAGCTTTACTGTAATCGTCACATGAATGAGTAAATAACTCTGGCTAGAATGTTGTGTGGAGACGTGCTTTTAAGCTGAAATGTGATGAGGTGTTGGGCTTCCTGTGAAAGAGGCCCCCGAGCAACATTGAAAGATGACAAAATAAAAACTTTATGTAACAAACACGTGTCTCGTTCATGTGTCACTGTCATTGTTAGCACAGATCTATCATCTATATAACTGATTTCTATTACCTTTTGCTAGATTGGTTTTTATTACATGTGAACATTCAAACATTCTCTTCTCACAAGGATAAAGCTGAAGTGTGTTATGAATAGGACTGACTTAGGTTACACTTTTACAGCCAAAGACTTCCTGCAGTTGTGCTGTTAATTAATGCATACTGACCTTTCTCCATATATACCTTAAAAATAAAGTTTCCGCAGAATATGACCACTTCATAAAGCATTTCAATATGTCATGTACAGTACATCTATACTTGCCACTAACCATAGAAGAAGAACCATCGTTAGTTTGAGACATTATTTTATGTGTTTATGTGATGTGACAGTGTGAGCTAATGGCAGTATCATTTTAGTATCAATGATTAATAGGGTCAGTTTTTATTAATACTTTAAATATGGTTATTGTAGTATTTTATTCAACTCAGTGAATGAGTAAAAAGATAACTGGCGCAATAATATTTCAAATGCTTAACGTTAATCATGGTTGATTATTTACAAAGCTCAGATACAGATCGATGGATAAATAGATAGACAGACAGACCTTCTTTATCTTAACATGGACTTCATTCGTTATGTTTAATAATAAGTTAGGCCTGTCTAAAGATTCTAAAAAGGAAAATAAAAACGTTCTTCTGTTTCACTCCGGACCCATTTTACAGTCGCGCTGAACGCTGGCCGGAAGTGTGTTTTAAACAGTCGGAGGATTTGTGGTGGTTGTTTAGGCGCTTATAAACTTTTATTCTCTTATTTGCTACATCCTCTTGGTCTACAAAAATGGGAAAAAGACAGCATCAAAAAGATAAGATGTGAGTTGATATGAAACATAACGCGAGTAGAATATGACATTACCAGTACGTTAACTGTAGAGCGTCTTACAGTTGTAACGTTATTTGATTATTTCATTGAAAACAAAACCAGTATATTTATTGCAGGAATGCCGTTTTTGTGTCTTACGAGGTTTATAACGTGTTTGTTTTAACGCTATACAATCCAGCTGTCACTCGTGCTTCTTTCTAGCGTTAATTGCGACTGCAATATGTTTTTTGTGTGGTTATGTTTTATTATTTAGTAGTCAACCGATACACATGTACTGTTATTTAATTGAATTGAATGATTCTTCCATAATTACAATAATATCCGTGATATCTTTCCGTTTCAGGTACATCACATGTACAGAATACACTCAGTTTTATGGAGGGAAGAAATCAGGTAACGTTACTGATCTATTTGAATTAAGAAAACCTCTGTTGAAAGCATTCAACAGTAAACAAAACATTGTGGGATACATTTTAGAATATAAGCAAATCAAATAAACACTTTCAGATATTATTATCTATAATATAATCTAAATCAAAATATATTATACATTTGGGGGTTGTGATGCAGCGTGTCTTTCTGCAGTATGTATATATTAAAAAGTGAGTGGGAAATATACATATCAAAGATAGTAAAACCTAACATTTCAGGGTTTCCCCAGTATCAGGAAAATGTTAAAATTGTAATTTATCAGGCCTTAATGAATACATAAATCAGGTCCTTGGTATGTACACTACCATTACAAATTCTATAAATTTTAAATTTTTATTAAAGCATTATTATTAATATTAATTGCAAATGGCAAAGATATAAATATTTGCACTTTGCGAAGATGCAATAAATTGATCCAGTGTAACAGAAAGCAATTTATAATGTTACAAAAGATTTAGGCCTCTATTTTAAGTAAATGTTTATTTTTTTTCTTCTTAGAAATATGTCTAGAAATCAGCACATTATAGTGAATTCTCAGCGAGATTCGATGTAAATTCAGCCTTGTATCACATTAACAAATTGCATTTTACAAATATATTAAAATAGAACCCACATAATAATAGTTCACAATATTTCTTTCACCTGTAGCAACCTCAAGCTTGTGCTCAGCAGCGTATGTAATGCTGTTGGTTTTCCTGTCGCTCGCTGTGTTGTTTGTTTGATTGCACTGCTTATAGTTTGATTTCGTGCTCTTTTTGTTTGAAATTGCTCTCTGAGTAAAATAAGCCTTTTGTCATCGTGTTTATAGAAATCCCACAAGCCAATTTCAGACGTCTGCCCTTTGATCACTGCAGGTGAGTTTTCCCTTCTTTCATGTTTGATTGAAAAAACTCCTTTGTGTTTCTTCTGGTAAGTTATTTAGGTACACGCACAATAGATTCTGCTTTCATAACTGTAGATCAAACAAAGCTTTCATTGGTTTAATGTGAATTAAAGCTGCTGTGTGTCAGTTTTTGTTCAAAAACTTTTCTCCGTATTGGAGACGGTTATTAGTAAGACATTGATTCGTTGACTTTCTGATAATTTTGCAAATATTAAGTGACTCAAAAAAATCACTTAAGTTTAGGACTGGACTGTCATTTCAGTGGAAGATGGTGTGACTGATCCGTTTGGTAGCTCAGAAATGACACACAGTAGCTTTAGTGTCATATGTATGATTTTTAATGTTCGTCTCCTATCTCTTTCGTAGTTTGTGTCTTCAGCCCTTTGAGTATCCCATGTGCACAGAGGAAGGTGTGGTTTTTGATCTAATGTGAGTATATTGCTGACAGCAGCATCAGCACGCGTCATTTGTAAAGCTGTTATTTACATTCATTATTGAATAAGAATAATACACTTATTTATAGTAGCTTATATTTATTATTACATACACTACCCTTGAAAACTTTATGGCGGTGAAATTAATACTTTTATTCTGCGAGAGGATGCATGAAATCAAGATCAAAAGTTTGATTTAAAACACTTTCTCTTCTTTTTTCTTGACATACTGTTATCAAAAATCAAGTTTATATTCTGGTTCCATAAAAGTGTTAACTCATTTCAACATTGACATTCAACATGTTTCTGGAGGATCATGTGACACTGAAGACTGGAGGTCTTGTGTTTTCCATCACAAGAAAAAAATGCATTTTAAAATACAAAAGTGATTTTATGATTTTATATGTTTAACAATAGTGTTTTTTTTTTACTGTGTTGATGCAAGATAAAAAAAGCTTAATGTTTGTTTTCTTTCTAGGAGCATAGTGCCTTGGATTAAGAGGTATGGAACCAACCCCATATCTGGAGAGGTATAAGTTATTCCTATTTATAATATTTCATTTGACGCTGACCAATGCACTTAAACATTTTTAGAGCTAACAACTTTTTATGCCGGTTTCCCGGTTAGGGATTAGATTAAGCCATGACTAGACCTTCGCTAATTTCGGACATTTAAGAGTTTTTTAAAAACATGTCTTACAAAAATGCATCATCTGTGAGCATTTTAAGACCAAACAATGATAATTATGTATTTTAAGATATCTCCGTGCAAGCTTTTTCCAGTTTAGACAGCTCTTAGCATTTATTTCAATCTAGGACTAGTCTTAAACCCTGTTCGGGAAACTGCCCCAATATGTTTAAAATCCTGCATGGATTAAACCACTAGAGGGCGCCAGACGCCATTTAAGAGGAGGCCACGCGCTTGACTGATGACACAAAAGTAAAATGCAATATCATCAGCTTCAGATGATGCTATCTGTGTGCTTGCTTGTGCATCCTAGAGTGTCCAAAGCTATAAAGCAGAATTTCTTGTTGTACACATGATTTAAAGGGCATAATTAATCATATTTAGTGCTGTTTTTCAAGGTAAACTTGTGTTTAGGGTTTCCCCAAGTAATAAACTTGTATCTTGTTTGTGATATGGATCTTAAATCATGACACATATTGAGTGGAGATGTGTTAGAGCTTCCTAAAGGTTTCAGATAAGAAACTGGGCCAAAAACATCCCGTAGACTAAGCATTGAATTAGGAACCTGAGCCTCTCATGTGAGTGTTTTTTTTTTACCGTGGGACAGTAACAAGTTCAGTAAAACTATTGAAATGTTTTTACATAATATAAATAAAATATAAATATTAAATTTAAAACATAATAAATGTATTAAAAAAGGTAATGAAAATGGCCAGCACACACATTTAAATTATGAAAATCATCTAAAATATTAGCTATTTGAAATATGACATATATTGCATTTTAAATGCTGCAATATCATATTTAATGCTTAAAAAACATCAGTAACTAACCATCTATTAGCCACACAGAAACGCTCAAAAACCCAATATACTTTAATAAAAAATAGAAAAAAACATGCAAATAAAATGTTAAGATAACCCAAAGCCTTTCATAATCATAATTTAATTACATGTTTGCTAAACGCTAGATATTTTTTGCTTTGAGAGTTTAAAATAGTTATATAGTCATCTTAATGTGAAGGAAAATGCTCTGTTGTACCCAAAATAATTAAAAAAATATCATAACAGAAATAAGATTAAGAAATAAAAGAAGAAATAACGTTAACAGTAAAAAGTGTCATTAAAAACAAATAAAAATAAAAGAGGAAAATAAATATAAAAGTGGCAATAAAATATTCAGATAACCTAAAGCCTTTCATAATTTAAATTCTATTACATGCTGTAGGTGTTTTCTACACTGAGAGTTTCATTTTGTGTTTTGGAGAGTAGTCAAGCTTAATGCGCTGCTTAGAGGGAAAATACTCTATTGCTGTACTCATCTGGAAATCATTATTGAGACGATAATGAAGATATTTCACAGGCCGGCTGACGGTGGCTAACAGCACTCGGTGTGCCAGGAGTGGATGTGGGTGTAAATTGCTGCATAATCAGTTCACTGGACACACGTCACTGCACTCTTAATTTATGGAATAGGAGTTATAGGATCTGTGTCCACGCTGCATGCATAATCGGTTTGCTCTGGCATCAGCAGAAGTTGTGTGAATGTTAACAGAGAGCACGATGTAGGGCGTCCTGTATTTACTCTGTTCAAAATTCATATTCAGTGTCCATCAAGCACATGGCTGTCATCTCTAGTGCATATTTACATCTTCATAGTTTTGCATCTGAGTGAGAGAGAGCATGTCTGGACATGCCACTGTTGAGTCTGTGATGTGTGTGTGTGTGTGTGTGTGCTCCTACACACAGTGTGACTGTGTTATCTGAAGTATTCATGATTGATTTGTCTCACTAGATGGAGAGGAAGAAAGTAAGGGATGAAGTTGACTATGGCTGATGAGAAACACAGACTGTGTGTGTGTGTGTTAGAGATCGTTTCAACATGCCTCGACTTGTTCTCATGAGCAGAACAGTTCTGCTTTACTAATGTGTGTTTAAAGATATGTCTTACTCTTATATACTGTATTTTAGAAGTCTCAGTGTGTGTATGTTTATTAGGCAAGGCATGACATTTATTAATGGATAAAATCCATTGAGCTAGGCAGACTTCAGCTGGTGATTTTGAGCAGTTCCTGCCGTTTTTGTGTTCATTATCCATCAGGAGGTCCGCAAGTGATCAGTAGTGTGAGGTGGAGTCTAGCGGTCAGATGCCCAGCTACTGGCTTTATCGGACAGGGAGAGGTTTAAAGAGAAATAATCCTGAGAGATGAAGAGCGTGTTATACAGTCACTGCATCTAATGTTATGTGCAGGCAAGTTTAAAAGCACTAGTGACAACAAACAATCTCCACCATGAATGCTTTACTGAAAGTTGACCTGGAAGCTATGTTAGCTTTGGGGAAAAAAAGGTGTTTAAAGGTTTGGGATCTGTTTTTAAATGTTTGTAAGAAGTAAATTATGTTCACTGTAGCTGCATTTATTTGGACAAAATAAATGACATCTATTATGTGTTACGTAAACTTTTGGTCAGTGTGTTTTTGATAACATAATATAATCTAATAGGCCCTGAATGTTTTGGACAATAGTGTACATCACCTTTAGATATTGTTATTTATGAGTTACAGTTTTAATATATATTGAAAAATAAACCAGCCTGCACTAAGTAGCACTTTAGGCAGTCATATAAATCTTTGCTGGTCTCATCTAAGTGTCATTAGGGCCAGAAATGTACTTGTTAATTTACTTAAAGCCAAACTATCCCCAGCATTACACGATGGGGTTTAAAATGAGTGCTGTTCAAACATGTCGTATGAATCAGCTAATTCATGCTAAATGATTAAACATAATCAGACATTAACACAGTGTGATTACATTATATTTTAAATGTAGGTGTGTCAGGAAGTCTGACAGGTATAGTCACTCCTTAACTTCCTGTTGCTCTCTCCTTCTTTAGAAGCTTGAGGCTAAATCCCTCATCAAGCTTAACTTCAGCAAAAACAATGAAGGTAAGTATGTTTGTGTGTGTGTGTGTTTGTGATCCTCTTACCTGGTCTGCGTCAACAACAATACGTGCTAATGACAGGAGATATTGGATTGAAGTCCTCAACGGTGCATATTCTGTCTTTCTCTATTGCACTTTAGGGAAGTACCACTGTCCTGTGCTTTACACAGTGTTCACAAACAACTCCCACATCGTCGCCAACAGAGTCACAGGAAATGTTTTCTCTCATGAGGTAAAACATGCTACATCTCAAATGTTTCAAGGGCCTTCTTTTGTGGGATCTTTTTTTCCTCCCTTAAGTTCAATCAGAATTTTTTTCAAGGTTTCTTGCAAACAAAAACAGTCATTTTTATATTATTAAAATATTATATTAATTCCTCTAAACTTATATTTAGTTGTTTTAATAAAATATGAATTCATTAATTAAATGTAAAAAAATATATATATATTTTTGTATTTAAATGCACTTGTTCACTTGTTTTTTCTTCTTCCATGAAGCACAGAGATGTGTTTATATATATTTATACTCTCTCTCTCTCTCTCTCTCTAACTCTCTCTCTCTCTCTCTCTCTCTCTCTCTCTCTCTCTCTCTCTATATATATATTTTTTTTTGTAGGTTCATGTAACTCATGTAACACCGTATTGCATGTCATCTGGATCTATATAATGAAATGAAGTCATTAATGCAGATGACATCACATCTATGATTTTTGAATTTAGTATTTTTAGCATCTGCACTAAAGAGCAAGGAAAATCTGGTTGTTCATGCCCCTTTTAATATCATGCTGACATCAATAATTTGTTATTGATGCATTAATCTTCTTAAAACTGTATAAATGTGTTCTGTGGATGTGTGTTTTGTTTAGGCGGTGGAACAGCTCAACATCAAGACAAAGAGTTTTAAAGACCTGCTGACAGACGAACCGTTCACTCGCCAGGATCTCATCACACTACAGGTGACAAGCACAGACAGTGTGTTTATGACTGTTGAGTATGATTAAGTGAGGGTGCTATGTCAGCATGGCTGTGATTTCATACAGGTTTTCTATACTCAAGAAGTTAGAATCAAGCAACACCTTTCAGACAACAGTTGGCCAGTTCGTTTGAAGTTTGTGTATGGCTGTGTGTCAAAACCTGTGCTTTTTGTGTGATTACAGTGTTATGAAATGGCAGGTTAAATGTACAGCTGTCGAGTGAGACAGACAGTCAGGCGGATTCTGATGTTTGATAGACAGAGAGGGAATCATTTGCACGCCACAATAACCTTCTCAGCTTTTATAGTGTGTATTCACATTTAGAATTTGAATTTTCTAAATTTTCACATTTCATTTTAATTTAAACCTTAGGAGCTTTAGTCATTATTTTTCTTTTTTTAAACACATTATATATATATATATATATAATGTGTATAAAGAGTTATATTACATTTTTTATTATTTATTTCATTTTAAGTCTTTTATTTTCTTTTTTCTTTTATTATTTTGTAACTGCAAACAATTTTTTATAGTACCTGATTTAGTTCACTATAACAACATTGATCGCACAGTCATTTCATCAGGATAAATGTTTAGCTGCTCACTGTTTCAACATTGTTAACATATGCTTTGTATCTTTAAATAAATATTTGAGCCCCTTTTTCATGAATAATGTCCCCATAAAGCCTTTAAACCTGGTAACAAGGATACCAAAAGCTAAACAGAATTTTTTTTTTGTCTAGCTTCTGAACACTAATGGATGTTTGGACGGATTTAAAACTAAAACCAAAATTAATTAAAAACTTGCACAACTGTGCTCCCAAAGCATGTGACTGCAAGTCAAGACTAAGTTGTTGTCTGTGGTAATCGACAGTGTGCCATCCACATGCCTTCATTCCTGAAGATGACTTTGAAACCTTTAAAACGGCACAGTTTATGAATCAAGCATGGTGTGTTTATGAATAGATGGGATTAAAGAGTATAGCAGCATGTGGCGACTGTCTAAAGCTGTGTTAAGCCTCACTGTAAATCCATGTGAGTGTTTAAACGATCTTATGTAACCAGGGTCAAATTTTTATATACAAATCTATGGATGATGCTGGCATGTTAGGATCTGTGTAGTAGGTCATGCACACTACTGTTCAGAAATGTTTTATTTATTTATTTTTCAGAAAGAAGACATTAAAGGCACTATATGTAAGTTTTTGCCACTAGAGGTCGCATTTTCTAAACCATAACAGAGGTGAAGTTCTATGAGGGAGCATGGAACACTGGGAGATGTTGTTTTCACAAATCATGTTCATGGATGAAAAGCTTATTTATATCCGTTTAATCACCTGACCACCGGTACATAACTATTACTTACACAATGAATAATATATTTGCTTACCTCTGTATTGAAACTCCCATCCATTTCGGAAACTCCACACCGATATTTGTTCTCGTTTATTTGTTCTAATATCTTCTTGGGTCAGTTTGTGTACATCTACGTTTTGTTGGGATTGTGGACAGTGAAATCATCTTCTGCAGTTGCCCATGTGTGTTGCTGTAGTATTCATAGGCGAAAACTGAGGATATTGCGTCATTGATAGGTAACAATGAACAGGAACGGTTCATTATTTAAATCTGGAATTTCTTTGAATTTAGAAATCTTACAGATCTTTTGAGATAATGTAAGTACACAACTGCATGAAATGTATATCACGGTGCAAATTGTTGTTAAATATTTTATAACAAAAATCTTACATCTTGTGCCTTAAAATGTATCAAAAGTGGCTGTAAATATGCACATAATTTTATAAAATGTATAATATTTTCAGTTACACATAAATATTTTATTTTATTTTATTGCTACTGATCAAAGAATCCTAAAAAAATGCTCAAAAATATTAAGCAGCACAATTTTCAGCTGTTTTGCTGATTTGACGCTCAAAAACACTTATCTAAATGATTACGGGAAGAGCATGTGACACTGAAGAGTAATAACAGATGAAAATTCAGTTTTTTCCATCAGGAATCGAATCTATTTAATAGATATTAAAATGTATGTATCTATTGCATATATACAAATACATACACATGCATTATATTTTGAAAATATTTACATGTATATATTATATATAAATGTATTTACTATGCAAAAATATCTTAAACGTATACATGCATGTGCGTGTATATATATATATATATATATATATATATATATATATACATAATAAATTTGCACAGTACACAAATATATACTTTTTTTACTGTATTTTTAAACACATCAATGCAGCTTTGGTAGGCCTAAAAGACTTTAAACTGAAAAGTTTTATGTTTGCATTTCTTATGCATTTTTATGCATTAATTTTGGAGTACAGAATCTGTCGTTAAAAGTATAATATGACAGCCCTTATGCAAGTACAGAAGTCTATAGTGTGTCTTCCATGACACAAGGAAACAGCTATGTGTGAAAGACACTGTAAGCTGAATCAGTCTTTTCTGTGTGTGTGTGTGTGTGTGTGTGTGTGTGTGTGTGCGTGGATGTGACCTGCAGTGTCCTGTATTCATAGAAAGCAAGCCAAGCCATGCTGTCCTTGCATGGTTTATTTTGGGTCAGGGAGAGAGTTGATGGGTGTTATGGGGGTGCTTGGAGAAATAGAAATGGACTTGGAGATATTTTCGGGTGAGATTAGGCCATTCGGCTCCGAGTGGGAGCTTTGGACATGTCTATCCCTGGAGCTCGAGGAAGGGCAGGTCGGGGAGGTGAAGGGTGGCAGGGTTTCCAGACAGACACAGAGGTTATTTTGAGTGCCATGTTGGGTGGGAAAGCTGGGGGAGTGTTATAAGGATTGACTGGGGGGATATCTGGTTGAGTGGGAGTTTAGCTGAAATAGCAGGACTGAAACTGGCTGTGGTACAGTTTCACTGTCTGACCTATTTGGAACGCACACTACGGTGGGTCACTCAATGTGTAGAGAAGAGAGAGAGAGAGATGAGAAGGTCCTGAACTCTCTTTTGTTTGTGTGTGAGTGTGTTGCAGCAGGCGAGCCCTCAAACTGTCCAGCCAGCAACATTTCCACTAAACTGATAAAACTCTGCCAAAACTAATTCATTAGAGAATGTTTACTTCTCTTTCTATTTTTGTAACAATACGATACAAGCTGTTTTAAAAACAAATGTGCATTCCTGTGATGAGTACATATTTGATTTGTTTTTACATAATGATCCGGACATGGTTGGGGTTGTCTCATAACATCTCGTTTTGTCCTTTTATATCATAGGATCCCACAAATCTGGATAAATTCAATGTCTCCAACTTCTTCCATGTGAAAAACAATTTGAAAGTCCTTGACCCTGGTAAGTTCAGTGTTTTCAGTGCAGTACAAACAGTTTAGTTTGTTTTAGCAAATTTGGTGTGCTGCAGTGTCTTATTGTTAACTAATTTTTTTTTTAAATAATTGGTAACACTTTACAATACAATTCATTAGTCAGGGGCTTAATTTCCACTGGGGACATGTCCCCCCACTTTTAAAAATCTCATTCTTTAAGCCGTTATGAACCGATAAGATTTTGTTCAATTACAATTCAATTTAAATCGATACGTGGCTGTGACCAGTTAAAATAAAATAAAAAGCTGAATTAAATTTCTGGGATTCATTTTCTACAAGCAAAAAGCAGCATAAACATCAGAATGTGAGTCACATGGTCACATTACACGCAGAGCTTGTGCGAACAGAGAAAACCTAAATATATAAAAGAAATAAATAGGCCCACATGCGAAATATATTTTTCTAAGTAAATAATATTTAATTAACAAAATGAAAGAATAAAATGCAGCCTATGTGCAGTATTTCAGTTAATTTCTGTGATGCACTCAATAAGCTGCATCCAATTTGTTTCCTTTATTTAAAAAACGAGAACACGCCACCCTTTTCCGGCTGAGAACCATGGCCTCAGATTTGGAGGTGCTGATTCATATCCCAGCCGCTTCACACTCAGCTGCAAACCGCCCCAGTGCCCGCTGTAGGTCTTGGTTTGAAGAAGCCAAAAAGCAGAGATGCGATCCTGTGGTCCACAAAACCGGACCCCCTCCTGCTCCTGACTGCGCCTAGAAATCCTGTCCATAAAGATTATGAACAGGACCGGTGACAAAGGGAAGCCCTGCCGGAGGCCAACACGCACTGGGAACAAGTCTGACTTACTGCCGGCAATGCAAAACAAGCTCCTGCTCCGGTCATACAGGGACCGGACAGCCCTTAGTAAAGAGCCCCTGACCCCGTACTTCCAGGGTACCCACCTCAGGACACCGCGAGGGACGAGGTCGGATGCCTTTTCCAAGTCCACAAAACACATGTGGACTGGTTGGGCAAACTCCCATGAGCTCTTCAGTATCCTAAAGAGGGTATAGAGCTGGTCCAGTGTTCCCCGACCAGGACGAAAGCCGCATTGTTCCTACTGGAGCCGAGGTTCGACTATCGGACAAATTCTCCTCTCCAGTACCCTGGCATAGACTTTCCCGGGGAGGCTGAGGAGTATGATCCCCCTGTAGTTGGAACACACCCTCCGATCCCCCTTTTTAAAAAGAGGGACCACCACCCCGGTTTGCCAGTCCAGAGGCCAAGACAGCCCCATGGCATCCAGAGACCTGAGGTACTCTGGGCAGATCTCATCCTCCCCCGGTGCCTTGCCACCGAGGAGCTTCTTAACTACCTTGGCGACTTCAGCCCGGGTAATGGTCGAGTCCGTCCCTTGGCCCCCGGCTTCTGCTTCCTCCACAGAAGACGCCTCGGTGGGATTGAGGAGAACCTCAAAGTATTCCTTCCACCACCCGAGTGTCCGAGACATACTGTCGGAGGTCAGATGAAACGACCCCAAAATCGTTCATCGACCCTTCGCCCTAGGGTGCCCTGGTACCACTTGTACTGGGGGACACCCTTATGCTTGAACATGGTGTTCGTCACGGACAAACTATGACTAGCACAGAAGTCCAACAACAGAACACCACTCTGGTTCAGATCGGGGGGGGGCGTTCCACCCAATAATGCCCCTCCAGGTATCACTGTCATCGCCCACGTATGCGTTAAAGTCCCCCAGTAGAATGACGGAGTCTCCAGTTGGAGCACCCTTCCCAGAGACTCCAAGAAAGCCGGGTACTCTGCACTGCCATTCGGCCCGTAGGCGCAAACACTAGTGAGAGACCTAACCCCGACCCGAAGGCGCAGGGAAACAAACCTCTCTTTCACCGGGGGGAACTCCAACAGATGACGGCTAAGCTGGGGGGCTATAAGCATGCCCACACCATCCCGTCGCCTCTCACCGCGGGCGACTCCAGAGTAGTGGGTTCCAGGGGTGAGCCAAAACCAAATAAAAACTAACACACAAAAGTACATAAAAATTATTAAACCTTAAAATGAGTTAAATGCTAAAATGATTTTAACAACTTAAAAACAAAACGAATATTTTGCAATAAATAAACAAATAAATAAAGCTAATTATAAAATATTATAAAACCATTAAAAAGATAATGTATATATACCATAGTCATAGTTTTATTAATAAAAAAATAATTTTAAAATTAACACTGATGTGCAGTTTACAACAGAGCAATGCAACAGATTGCAAAAATCATTGGAAAAAAAAAGTTATTCATCAGTTTCAGTAGTTTAGTAATAATGTCTTTTTCTAGGGACGGTTGGATTTCTAAGTTGCTTATTAAATGTATTTTTTGGTATCGATTGATTGTAAGCTCTGACTGCAAGGCTTTTGGCTTCTGTTTTCCAATCTTGCCCTGCCTGTCAGTCAATTAGACTTTACCTGTGAGAGTTGAATCATTTAGCTCCAGGCTCAGGTGTGCTATTTTCACATTACAGTCTCCATTCCTTACATTTTATTATGTAGCCATATTACTTGCATTAGCCCATCTGTGGTGATTTTAGAAAATTAACCGGTTAACGAGGTATAGCTCTATGCAATCTGCTGAGGACTCACGGTGCATAATGAATTCATAAAAGAAGTGTGTTTGCCAAATGATCTGAATTCAGTGAAAGGCCTGAACATGACATACTCAAAAGGCCGTAAAAATAACCATCATGGCAGGAATGCAAGATGGCTGTTTGTGTATGTCACTGTAGACTGTAGTCGCTGATTTGCCAGTCTTAAATAAGCTAGAGAGAGATCTATATTACTGACAGCAGCTCAACACTGCCTGCTGCAGCAGATCTTATGTTTATGAGACTTAAGCATCTCCTGAAACCCATGTAATGCATTATGACATTCTTTATAGATCTTAAACCAACATCTTTTGTTGGTTTTGATTGCTTCTGTTGTCCTCATTTGACACTTTGGATAAAAACCAAATGACTTAATATAAATGTAAAAGGAATAGAAAGTTCAAAATAACAGCTTTTTAACATTATGCATAATGGTAGCCAAGTTTACTGTTACTGTTGTGTTACGCTGTGAAGATGTGGCAGGGATTTAATGGGCTCCATTTTTATCCTCTACAGATGAGGAGAAAGCCAAGCAGCATCCATCCTACCATCTGAAAAGCACAAACCTGGAGACACGAGAAACGCTAGCAGAGCTCTACAGGGACTATAAAGGAGATGAGCTGTTGGCCTCCACTATGAAAGAGCCAGAAGCCAAAAAAACAGACAAGCTCAATGCTGTGAGTGTTTTTAGATCTTGCTTTTCTAGCTGTCGTCAGTGGTAGAGACTTGACTCTCCTCTTTGTCTTCATCGATTAATTTTTTTTCTGTCTGTCGTTGTTTTGAAGTGGTTATATATAAAGAAAAACATAGACTCTAATAGGTTTTTGAACCTAGAATTGAATCTAGACTTTAAATGACTCAACACAGCATCAGAATTATTTAGCATACAGAAAATAACCACTGAAATATCATAATAATAAAAGGTACACATAACCAAAATTTATTTCATATAAATTACAGCTGTTTTTATCAGTAAATATATTTGTTACATAAAATTTCTATTTCAAAAAATGCAGTTATTTTATTTGCTGTTATTTTATTAATCAAAAAATGGTTTCTGCAGAATAATACCAGCATGACTGTTTTCAATATTAATGATAATAATAAATGCTTTTATGCAAATCACCATATTGCAATGATTCCTAAAAGACACTGAAGTGATAATGCTAAAAATTCTGCTGTGCATCATAGGAATAAATTCAATTCTGAAATATATTACATCAGAGAAGACATAGTTCAATTGTAATAACTTTTGAAATTGTTACTATTTACCTTTGAGAGTGTAGGAGACTCTCAGAAACATTAAAAGCCTTGCAAACCTCAGAACTTCAGTAGTGTAGTAATGGGTGCTAATGGGGTCTTCTGTGAGGTGTTTGAGACCAGATAAAGCAGTTCTGTGCAGTGCTGTTTGGGTCACAGTGAAGTATCTTGCCCTGTCTGTGTGTGCGTGTATGTTGAAGTGTTATGAGGTGATTTGCCTCTCAGACTCTACCACCATCACACAGCAACTGGAGCAGAAGAAAACGCCTCACAGGATCCTCAATCGACCACATACACTCACAGCAAAAACCACCATTTCTTTTGAAAGTCACAGCATTTTTGTTTTAATGATCTAAAATGAACACACCAATTGCTCACTTCCTGGGAACAAATCCAGATAAGATACCTGGTATCTCAACGGTGAGAGTTTTTTTTTTCCCTTCCATACTCCGCTGTGGTTTTAAGTGCGTCTCTGGCCGTGTCTCAAGTCTTCTTTTAGCCCAGGTTGAAGTGTGTCTGCCCCCGTGCTTTCAGCTATATTAGCATTGCTTGCTCAGCCTATTCACAGTGCAGGCATTGAATGTAATTGGCTCAACTTTTAGCGTGAATGCCAGTCTATTTCAGCCCTAGCTGTGTTGGATTGGCATTGTAACGCTGAAATAGACTGGCATCCAGGCCCACTCTCCTACTGAATTAGCTTCTCTATTTCTACAACATACTAAGATGACTATAATATCCCAAATACAACAATGTTCATTTTAAGCCCAAAATGTAAACCCAAAAAAAGGATTTTTAATAGGGTTATAGATTTAAATTCAAACAGAGACGAGTTACTTACGGTGTATTATTTCTTTTACTGAATTAAGACCTTAATTTAACTTATGTATTCATAATTTATAATAACATATTTAAATTCAAATAAAGCCTTGGTGAGCATTAGAGACATGTGGTCCCACTTTGTATTAGGTGACCTTAACTACTATGTAATTACATCTAATCATTTAATACAATGCACTTATTGTGTACACATGTTTTTACATTGTACTTATTTTTTTTTTTAAATACTTGCAACTTACCCATACCAATAAACCTGTCTCTAACCTTACCTGTATCCCACCTCACTATCAGCAAGTGTCTTGAAATACAGTACGACCACAATAAGACATTGTACTTATTTTTTTGATGCAAGTACATAGTAGTTAAGGCCAAAAAACAAAACATGAAAATCCTACCAGTAGTGTAGCTTATTATTTTAGATTATTTCCATTGAATATTGGAATAAATGTAAAGAAAAGCCTATTTTGTCACTACTTATTCAAGAGAGAAGAAACATCTGTACACAGACACATCCAAACACACCTGAATTGTCCTATAGGAAACAATACAACGTCCACCTGTCTGTGTGTTTTCAAGATGTATGGGTGATAAAGCACCATTATTAAGTGTGACAGACACATTAAGAAGTCATGCTTGTGAAGATCGTTTAGTTGTTTTGGATGTGGGTGTTAGAGCTTATTTTGTCTTATCTGGAGAGTCTTATCTGTAAACTATGTCTGCCTCTCTTCCTCCAGGCTCACTATTCCACTGGAAGAGTGTCTGCCTCCTTCACATCTACAGCTATGGCTCCAGCAACCACCCATGAAGCAGGTAATGGAGTTATAAATGAAATTCTTCCCCGCTTACTCATACCAAACAAATCAGTCAACTGACGGTTTTGGCAGCTCTTGCCACTTTCAAATATGCATCAGACTGCCCATGGGGTAAGGTTGGCATTAAACAGTCAAAAACTTGACGTTAGTCTTCTCAGGGTTCCTACTGTAAGTTACTGTCATATTTGAGCACACTACTGATACTGATTGGCTTAATTAAAGGAAGAGTTTTACCAAAAATTAATATTTGCAAAAAAATGTACACACACAAGATGTAGATTTGGAGGAATTTAGCATTACATTAACTGCTCTCCAATGGATCCTCTGTAGTGAATAAGTGCTGTCAGAATGAACGTCAAAATAGCTGATTAAAACAAGTCCAATCTATCAGTTAACATCTTGTCAAGTCAAAAGCTGTACGAATCAGTCATTAAGACATTTTAAGGTGACTACATTTTAAGCAAAGCATTTTTGGGTAAACCATTCTTTTACTGCCTTATCTTGAATGCACTTGGTTGCTTTGGGTTAATGCATCTGCCAAATGTGCAAATGTGAATGTCACTATGACTGCTGATGCACACAATAAATGACACCATTTCCCTTTTTGTTTATACTGGGAAGACGTCGCATGCATTTCATAACATTGCATCATTGCGATACCTGAAACTCTTGGCAAATATTAGATCTGGTCCGTATTTTATTCTCATTTAGAGTGCATCTGGCTTCGGTATACCTCAGGAAACCATCTGGCAGCTGTCAAATCGGTCTCGCATGGCTGTTCATTCTCTTTTAGACTAGTATAAGGCTGTTATGATGCTAAAATGTTGTCAATACTGTCCACAGCAGAGTCATTCATAAATGTAAAGAATGAACATTTTTATTTTGTGATTTCAGATGCTATTTCCGATGATGCCGTTCGCTACCAGTATGTTAAGAAGAAAGGCTATGTCCGCCTTCACACAAACAAAGGAGACGTGAATGTGGAGTTGCACTGTGATAAGGTAACGTGAACACTAGCACAATCCTCAGTTGGGTATATAAGTTGGTGCATTTAAACTTTTTTTTTTTTCTCTCTTCTTCATTTGAACTTTTTAAAGTTGTTCTATAAGCATTTCTCATTTCTTATTATCTAAACATGCTTTTTCTGGCTCTGTTAGACACTTCGTTTGCTGTCACATTGTCATTTTAAGGCCAGATCTGACTGTGGTCCAATTTTGGACATAAGTCCTGGTTAACACTCTTCTGAAGCAGATCAATTGGTTTTTGTAACAAAAGTATTTCTAGTTTGAAGCTCAGAAGAGAATGTCCAAAATGAGGGTAGAGCAATACTAAATACCAGTCGAAAATGAGTAGTAAAAAAAAAAAAGTCATTATGAGAACTAATGCGGCTTATGTCTGCATTCAGTCAGAATCAGAGGAATACAGTAAAGAAGTTTGACAACCTGTAGATTTGTATTTATTTATATTACGGTTCAAAACCTTTGGGATCAGTAAGATTGTTTTAAAGACATTATTACTCACCAAGATGAACATTTTGTTATTATTCACTTACCCCAATTCTAAATCTGTAAAAGCTTTGTTAATATTCCGAACACAATTGAAGAAATTTTGGGTGATAACGGGGAGCCTTGTGACTGCCCCTTTCACTGTCAAGCAAATGAACACTGTCACTGTCATGAAAAACCTTATCAGAATACTCCATCTGCCATCAGTGGTTCAACTGCCATGGTATAAGTTAAGAGAATGCTCCTTTTATGGAAAGAAAACCAAAAGTACCTTTTTTCAACGATTCAGCGCTGTAGTGCTATTTAGGGGAGCATCACTGCATGCAAATACACTTACGCTGTTCTGTGTCAGCCTCAATGCAAGGACAAAAATATTGAAATAACGTTACAGTTGAACCACTGACGGCAGATTGACTTTTCATTGACTGTAGTTTACTTGGCAGTCAATAGGACAGTCACAAGTTTTTCCAGGTTTCACCAAGTTTTCATCCAAAATATCTTAAATTGTGTTCTGAGGATAAAAGAAGCTTTTACGGTTTTGGAACGACATGGGCGTAAGTGATTAATGACAACGTTTTCAGTTTTGGGGTTGTGTAACCCTGACATATTGACATTGATATAAATATTTCTGTTTTAAGTCAGTGTTGTTCATATTTGCAGAAGTTCTCCAAAAATTGTTTATTGTCAATATTAAAGTAATCCATAAAGCAGCTTTCGAGGTTACTTTAAAACAAATAGCTTTCTGTTGGTCAAAGCAGTAAATTCACATACAACTCAACTCCAATTCACACTACAGACCTGCCCAGATATTTCTGCATTGAGCGAGGGGTGCATGTTTAATGTCCATGCTCTGTGTGTGTGAGAGAGAGTAGTGGTCTAAAGGCCATCTTGTCTGTACCTAATGTATAATTCATACATTCAGTGTGCTCAATCTCACTGACACACTGCAACTGCTGCCCTACATTGATTGATTCCCTCGATTTCCTTTATTTCTTGTTTTTTTTTATGTTGTCTTATTTTTCTTACTCCACTCCATTACAGTTGCCTGTTAAAAAAAGAAAGAATCTGACATTGTGTCTTTTTCTAATGCGTTTTCTCTCTTCTCATTTCTTTTCCTTGATGTGCTCTGTATCCCGCTGAGCTTGTAAAATCATCCCTGCCATAAAACACTTCCTCAGAAAAATTGTGTTCGTTCTGGCCTTGTGCTGGCTGTAAAACGCACCCATAGTTCTCTCATCTCAGCTGAGCAGATGCAGGGTCCCTCTTCTTATTTATGTGAGCGAGTGTGCCAGGCTCTCACTCCTGGGTCAAAGCTGCACATCAATCCCTGTGTTTCTATCATTTACTGTTTCACTTGAACACAGTGCAGGGAAATTGGTGAGCTTTGTCTTTAATGACTTTTTAATTGCATGCATAAGTTTCCATAAGCTTAAATCACATTTATTGTACTTCAGCACCGTTTTATCACTTTCATTAACAATTTGGCTCAGTCTTTAATTGATGCGGTTCACAAAAGCAGCAGACGGTCTTTACAAGGGCACAGGATAAAGGACTTCACTTGGTTAGAAAATTCCTAGAATTTTAGAATTAAAGCTAAAACAGAAGCACTTAGTTCTATTCCAGGTGTGCAGAGACAGCTATAAAATGCATCCTCTAGTAGTGTGTGTGTGTGTGTGTGTGTGTTTGTGTCCGTGTGACTTGGGAACCGAGGTAAACACTGCCTAATTGACACAGAAACAGTATTTCATGCTCCTCATACTCCTGGTAACTGGGTGCTGTTTTTGTGTCTTTTCATTGGCTGTGTGCTTGTCAAATCAGGATAAAGAGGAGAGGTCACATTGATAAGAAAATTACCCTCAGCCTTTTTTCTTCCTCTCCTCTCCTCCACTCCCTCCCTTCCTCTCTCCTGTGGTTTGTCTGCATTTGTGATAATTCTATTTGTGGTGCAGTGTTTAGAAAGTAGTAATAGCTGTTTTTTTTACTGTAAGGCTAAACCTTAGGAAAGGACAAGATCATCTTCATATTTCACAAAAAGAAATATGTTTTGTTAAAATAAAATAAAGCCAGCTTGTTTTAGGGTGTTTTGCTTTATTAAAGGGTTGAAAATATTTAATTAGTCACTCGCACGTTGTTCCAAACCCGTAAGACCTTCGTTCATCTTCAGAACACGAATGAAGATATTTTTGATATTATCAGAGAGCCATCTGATCCTCCATAGACAGCAACACACCTGAAATGATCCCAGGTCCAGTAATGTGGTAAAAACGCTGGCAAAACAGTCCATTTGACATCAGTGGCTCAACTTCAGTTTACCGATGCTACAAAAAAACTTTTTTGCGGAAATAAAATTAAAAATAACATAAATTACTCCTCTTCACTCTTACTCACTGTAATATTGTTAGAAATACAGTAATTACTGTGAGTTTAATATTAATACTTAGCATTTATAAGCACTTTACAATTTAAAATAGTGTTTTTAAATGCATTTATTCAGTGTTAATCAATCACATCCAAAATTAACGTTTTCCATATGTGTGTGTGTGTGTACTGTGTGTATATTATGTATTTATAAATACAATGTATAAATACAAATGTATGTATATATTTAAGAATAATGT
>JAUCMT010000105.1:1771446-1785114 GCA_032357475.1 Enteromius thamalakanensis
AAAATGTAATTTATTCCTGTGATACAAAGCATCATTACTCCAGTCTTCAGTGTCACATGATCCTTTCAGAAATCATAATAATCTGCTGATTTATTATAGAATTGTCAATGTTGGAAACAGTTGAGCTGCCAAATATATTTTTTCTTTCTTTTTCTTTTCGTTCTTTTTTTTTCCTTTTAGGATTCTTTGATGAAAAACAAGTACAAAAACAACATCATGTTTTACCAAATATTAAACATTTCTAAAATCTAAAGATATGCTTTGACTTTTATGTATGTAATATATGCTAAGAATCCTAAAAAAAAAAAATTAAGCAGCTCAACTGTTTCCAACAATGATAAAAATAAATCAGCAGATTAGAATGATTTCTGAAAGTGACACTGAAGACTGGAGTAATGATGCTTTGTATCACAGGTTCATTTAAATTGAAATAATATTTCACAATATTATTATTTTTTTTTTCTGGATTTCTGGATTTTTTTCTGGAAACATCTTTGAAAACAACTAAATATCTTACTGACCCAAAATCTTTGAACAGGAGTATATATATATATATAATATAATAAAACTACACACGCAAAACTCAAAACACTAGTTAATGACTAAATGTATATTTTATATTATGGAGAAAGATGTATAAATGTAAATAAAGATTTTATATATATATATATATATATATATATATATATATATTTGTCATATAATAAATGAAATAAAAAATGTATTGTGGTTTCCAAAAATATAAAGCAGCACAAGTGTTTTCTACATTTATAATAAGAAATATCTATTAAGCAGCAAATTATCATATTAATATTATTTTATTGAATTATTACTGTAAGCATATTTCATATTATATACTATTCCATTTTATAATATAAAATAGATCATATTATAACTGTTTTTACTGTACTTATATAAATGCAGCCTGAATAATTTCTGAAGGATCATGTGACACTAAAGACTGACATTGTATCTTTTCCATCACAAAAATAAATTACATTTTAAAATGTATGAAAACATAAAAGTTGTTTTATTGTGTAATAATATTTTATAGTTTTGATTAAAAAAAAAACTGTACTTTAAACAGTAGTGTAGTTAGTCTTTTTATTTATTTATTAGTCTAAATAAGTAAATTACTAGAGTAAATAAATAAAACTATCACAAAATTTTTTAAATAAAATATATTGTAAATGAAACTAAAAATGACATTTAGTATTGCCTTTAAAGCCTTCATATAATTCTTAGAATTTGACCAATTTCTAACCATTTGTTCACTAAAGTTGAAACAAATTAATCCTTACTGTCTAGTTGTACTTTTTTTTCGCAATTTGTTTCTTATAATAGCTTCTCCAAGCAAACAGTGTGGACATGATTGAGGGCCCGTAAGACCTGCAGCTGGATCTGTGTCTTCCCCTGAGGCACTCTGGGACTGTGTTTCCTCTGTATGACAGTATATCTACACGATCAGTGGGAGGGTCTCAGTCGGACAGCCAAACTATATATTTTCCTTACTGCTACAGACCACTTTCCCAACAGTAAGACTCTTTATGTGTGTGCATGAGTGTGCGGACCACATGCCGCTCCTGAAATAAACACTCGGCTAAATTTAGCATTAGCTCTGACCCCAGAGGCAGTGCCTTCTAATGGATCGCTAATGCAGCATTGAGACACCAGCCTGACTTCATATGATGCAGATCTGCTGAGGGAGTTGGTGTATGTTTAGCTCCTCGTTTTTTATTCCTCCCTTTCATTTTTCTCTCCCTCTTGCTCTCTCAGTTAATGCAGTGAAGGCTCAGGCGGTGTGTGTGTGTGTGTGGGTTGGATTGATGCCAAAAGCTTGGCTTGACTGGATCACGGGCCTCTGTCCTGTCACCGAAGCAAACGGGGGTGGAGTGTGTGAGTGTACGAGTGTTTTCTTTCCTTTCTGAATCTGAGGGGGTGATAAGAGAACATAACTGAGGGAAAACAAGTACTGTGCCGGTAGTAATAATGATACCAAATGATATTATCAGAATAATTTAATAAACACCACCATTACTACATTTCGGGGTTGGCAAGATTATTTTAATGTTTTGGAAAGAAGTCCCACCAAAGCCATATTTATTTGATCAAAAATACAAGCAGTTAATATGTTGAAATTATCTCTCCAGCTTTGCTTTCAATAAAATGGATTTCAAACATTTCTCAAAAGCAAACAGCTTCGAATCGGGAACAGCTAAACAACAGACTGAGGAGGAGAAAAGGGCAGATACAGAAGATTAACAAGACTCTGATGAGACTGATTAGTACGGAGTATGAAGAGTGAGAGACTGAGGAAAGTTTTGTCATCAAAACTACAGAATCAGTTCAACCACATATTTTGTCATTTATATTTACATTTCTGTTATTTGGCAGACAGAAGCTTTTGTTCAAAGCCACTTACAAATGAGGACAATAGAAGCAATCAAAACCAACCACTATGACAAGTCTCAGTTAGTCTCAGTTATAGTCTCAGTTAGTCTCAGTTAACGCAATACACATAGTTTAAAAAAAAAGAAAAGAAAAGTAGATAGAATATTAAAAAGAAACTCAGTGTTCTTTGTTTTGATTTAAGAAACAAATAAAATAGAAAAATAAGTTTTAGGAAAAAAACTAATTTGAACTATTATTATTATTATATACATATTTTTATTTAGATTTTAAAATAACCTAAATTTATGTTTTCATTTTATGAATTTTGTCACATTTTTATTATTGTTTTTTTAATACTTCTGTTAATATAACTTTTTGTTTCAGTTTTTGTGATTTATAATTTATTTATTCGTTTTTTATTTAATGATTAATTTTATATTTTAGATACACTTTTAGTTCAAAAAGTAAATAGATAGATATATCAGACTGACTGACACTGAGTTGGTCCTCTTGCAGTGGTTAAAGGTTTAGTTTAACCAAAAATGTTGGGTTTACCCAAAAATTAGACAGCAATACAGCTATAATGATCCCAGATCCAGAAACGTAGTAAAAACATTGGTAAAACACTCCACTTTAGCCTGGCTTCCGCGACTATAAAGCTCATAGGAGCTTTAGTCTGGCCAAGCTACCTTACTACGGCTTAACCTGTGTCCTTTAGATGCCTCTGTATACTACTGGACGAATCTACAACCAATCAGATCACTCATTCCGATGAAGTGCATAGCGACGGAACTTAAAGACACAGTAACCAATTGTAGCTAGCTTCATTAAAGCAGTAGAAAATGTCTTAAATTACTTCCGCTCCGTTTTCAAAGAAAACCTATCATGAAAAGTCGAACGATTGTTGCAGCTCGGTACACGCCATGTTTGAAAGACTTGTATGGTCACAGAACTGCTGCGTCATCGCGTTACACCCTCCTCAGTCGTGCCGGAGGGGGCGGGAGCTCGTTTCTCATCGGTTCTCACTTGTTTGGGAATCTGAAATGCTCTAAAACGGCAGCTTGGCCAGACTAACTTTGCTCGCGAAATGAATGTAGCGTCAAAGGAAGTATGGGCAAGCCCAGGCTAAGTCCATGTGACATCAGTGGATCAACCTTACTTTTGCAATGCTACGAGAATACTTTTTTTACTGGTGTTTTTATGTTTCTGGACCTGGAATCATTTCAGTTGTGTTGCTGTCTGTGGAGGGTCAGTTGGCTCTTTGAAATCATCAAAAATATCTTAATTTGTGTTCTGAAGATGAACAAAGGTCTTATGGGTTTGGAACGACACAAGGGTGAGTAATTAATGGCCAAATTAATTTTTGGGTGAACTAACCTGTAACAGCTTCAGTGGAGGGTACATTTATCAGTGAATAACGACTTGAATGTAAGTTGTTTTTTTCCAACAGAATACTATTGTTAAGCTGCAACAGACTTGGAATATGCGTATGAGTCTCTCGTGATTCCTTCATGGTTCTATTTTGATCGTTAAGGAGCATCTTATTTGTTCCACTGAAGAAAGTCAGTCAGGTTTCGAACAACATGAGGGTGAGTAAATAATGACAGAACGTTGATTCTTGGGTAAACCAAACCTTTAATAACAAGACAGGGTGGAAGGTTTTGTCCATGTCCTCCATATTTCTGTGTGTATGTGCGTTTGTCTGGTGGGTGGATGAGAGAAGAGACACCACCAGCTGCTTTTAGAGTGAAAGAGCTCTTTACTTTCCCTGCACAGTTATAACACCCGCCTTCCCTCTGTTACATCTCATTCAATAACCCCAAAACAACCCTGCGTCAAACCACATTAAAGTTATGCAAGGTAATTCTGGCCCTCTTTTTTCACTACGCAATAACCACAGTCCTGTGCTTGAGGGCGTAAGCTTGAATCAAGTATTAAATGATACAGAAAGTATCTTGTGCGAGACAGAACAAGTGCATGTGTCAGCGCTGTCACCATGGTAACAATAGATGTTGAGTGCTGGAACTACTGAAGTGCGTAGGATGCTAAAGTGTGATGACATCATAGAGGAAGACAACTTCCTGTCCAAACACAGGTTGCAATCAATGATACACGGGGGTAATCACCATTATGGGTTATATAAAGTAAGTTTCAAACAGAACACTGTGGAGCTACAGTATTCAGTTGTGACTGTTTGCTTTCAATATTTAGTGCTTTTTACTGCTTTTCTTTCTGTACAAAAGGAATGTGGTATTGTGTATGTGTGAAGGGACATTCACAGCAATTAGGATTGATAAAGCAACCAGAAGGCATCGATTTTCAATAAACTATTTTTGGCAGACTGACAGTATGCAAATGATAATTGCAGCAACTTCCAGCAAACACCATAATCTTTTGAAATATAATGTGCTTTTGTCATTTATATACAAAAATGTTATAGAACGCTAAGGTTAAATTTCAGCCTCAGAAAGATACATTTATTTCCAGTCAGTAATTTTAGTGACTTAATTAATAAATTAATAAATTTAATGTCCCTTATGTACAAAATGTAATATACACTACTCATAATAAGGGATATTGTAAGAGACTATGTCATACATACAGTGTTTGTTTCACTTTAGACATTTTGGGGAAAGGGAGGCAATTGTATTGGGATGATAGACACACCTCATTTTGTGTTTCCTATGTAATGGTCTCATTGTGTACAGGCAGGGCCATGCAGATACGTTTAACGTGACAGGAGCTCACAGTTTAAAGAGAGGGAAAACAGTGGCGAATTAATGCACTTTCTCTCCAGCAATAAAAAGGGCAGGTGGTCAAGCCCCCTTTAATGTCTATGTGTGCACGTCCCTGTGTACAGGTGTGCCTTATATTGGGGCCAATACCAAAAGACAACCTTTTTCAATGTGGCATCAATTTTAACATTCTGTGGGTATAAAAAGCTGGTATTGTCAGTAAGTCATTCCAAGTTTATCAAACAGCCATGAACACACAACGTCACTTAACGGACAAGCAGTGCCACCTGGCAATGGCGCACTTTCGGGTCGGTGGCAGGCAGTCAGATGTTGCTCGTAAACTTGGTGTGTCTCAAAGTGTCATCAGCAGACTTGCATCAAGACCCAGAACTACTGGCAGAGTTCATGACAGACCCAGGAGTGGAGCCCTACGAGTGACAGACCGTAACGATGACCAGTACCTAAGGACCTATGCACTTAAACATCGTTTTTTAACTGCCACACAGCTGCAGGCCCGCTTTCAATATGTGAGGGGTACTAGAGTTTCCAGACAAACCATTCACAAACAACTCCACTGCTTTGACAGAAGGTTGTTGCAGGTGACTCCATTAACACCAAGACACTGCCGTGAACGTTTGCAGTGGGCACAAGACCATGTGACCTTGACAATGCACCAGTGATCTATCCTCCTGTTCGGGTCACCTTGCACAAAAATGATGGTCGTCAGCGCTGCTGTAGAAAGCGAGGTGAGTGATACGCTGAGGTCGACATGGTCCCCAGGGTTTGCTTTTGTGGAGGAGGTGCAACAGTCTGGGTAGGCATCACCAGTCAGAGCAAAACAGATTTGGTTATTTTACATGTCTCAGTCAATGCACATTCTTACCTCAGAGACATCATAGAACCCATCATTATCCCCCAATTCCGCCAGCACACCCCCAACTTTCTGTTCATGGATGATGATGCTCCACCACATCGTGACAGAATTGTCACAGCTGGACTTCAGGAAGTTGGAGTGCCTCATATGGTATGGCCATCAATGTCCCCTGACCTGAACCCCATAGAGCAGGTCTGGGACCAGTTGAAGCAGAGACTGGATGATCGTAGCCCATCCCAACTTGACCTGGCAGAACTGCGTGCAGCACTTGTGGAAGAGTGGATTGCCTCAGAACAACATCATGAGGCTAGTGAGGAGCATGAGACGTCGCTTTCAAGCTGTCACTGCAGCATATGGTGGAAACACCTGCTACTGACATTGTCAACTTTTCTTATGTGGGGCTATCCTTGTTATTGTCTAATTGTCTAATAAATATTAGATTAATGAACATGGTGTTTCTTCTCATACATTATTAGTAATATCAAAGGGAACTTTTACTTATTTCATTAAAATCCAGCAAATCATAAACTGTAAATAACAATATCCCTAACTTATTGTGAGTGGTGTAAGTGCCAGGTGTTTCCAGAATGTGTCTGTCAAGTTTTAGCTTAAAACAATTTATTACTTCTTTTTAAAAATTTTGAGCGGAAGCAGAACCATGCTGTTTTAATGCATGTCTCTTTTAATGCAAATGAGCTGCTGCCCCCCACTCCTATCTCAGATATTCTGCCAATAAAAACATCTGTTTGGTTGTGATTCTAATGTCTATTAAGTTGAAATCATGTGTTTTAAGGCTATATCAGCTTAAATGTCTGATATGTGACTCTGGAACACAAAACCAGTCATAAGGGTATTTTTTTAAAATTGAGATGTATACATCATCTGAAAGCATAATAAATAAGCTTTCCACTGATGTATGTTTTTTAGGATAGGATGATATTTGGCCAAGATGCAACTATTTGAAAATTTGGAATCTGAGAGTGCAGAAAAATCTAAATATTGAGAAAATGCATATTTTTGGGACTTTAATGTTGTACAGTACATATGATGTTCTTAGCAATGAACATGGCGCAATGTGTGGCTCACTCAAGGTGAGGTCTCTGCTAATACAAGGGTCTGTCAACAGTTGTATGCGGGGCTTGAACAATTTGACAGATTCTGCAAACGGCTTGTTTTGTGACACTGTTTATGATTTATAGGATTTTTAAAAATGAGTGGGAGGATTTTTATCAATACAGGGTGGTTGTGTACACACACTACTAAAACATATTTATGTTCAAACCACATGTAAAAGTGAATATAACATAATAGGTGCTCTTTAAAGAATCATTTTGCCTGTATTTCTTAGAGTTGCCAGGGCAGTGGTCAGGCGATGAAGGTTATGTTAATTGTAAAAGTGTACGGGCATCTGTGTGTCAGGTTATGAGTCATGACATCGTGAAGCTTGTTGCTGGGGCCTCCCTATGATGTCATCAACATCCCAAAATAGCCGTGGTACTAAAAGCTGGTGGGAGCCAAGCACTCTGGACACTTCATCTGTTCAAACACTCCAGAGAGGAAGAGTGAGAATGAAATCATAGGGAGAGAGTGAGAGAGCAGAGTAGAGCTTTATATACAGTTATACAGAAGATCAACCTACCATAAACACTCAAGAGAGTAAGAGAAAACAGGAACAGCACTTGGAAAATCCCTCTTACTGGAAGAAATAAATCAGATGAGATGAACTAGACTTCCATTATGAAAGATACGGCTCACTCTGACCAGCTGTTTGACCATTTTTATGTGAGCTGCAGTTGTATTCTGCTATTCAGAGGTTAAAATTAGGACTTTTTTGTCCTTTAACTAGGTCTTTGGAAACTGCACCGCAGACTAGGAGCTTGTAAAGACAAATTTGTTTCCCAGAAGATAAAAACCTGGACTCCAGGAAACTGCGTAAAGCTAGCTAATCAGATTAGAGCTTGTCATTTTGAGAAAACATAGATTTTTTTGTTTCAATGATGTATGCGTCAATCTGTCAATATAGTGCATTGTAAGACTAAGACTGGCAAAGATTTTGTTTTGTCTTTTTATTAATCAACAAATTCCAATAAAACAAAAGATTGTTCTCAATACTGTATTGCACTTCTTGTTTTTTGATAGAGTAAACTAACAGTCCTCTGTTTAGCATAATTGGTTTCCTGATGCTCTGGCACATTTGTTCTGCCGGGACACAACGTCCAGACTACTGCTGTGGTGGAGGAAGTCATTATGTCATCAGGACCCAGCAAATCCAGGCGAAGACAGCATCTCCTATGCTAAGTACGTACTAGTCTGAGCATGTCTGTCTGACCTCGTTCACACTAACAGAGAGGTTGCTGAAACTATCCAGGTTGCAGTAACAGCAAAAATGTGAAGATAATAAAATTATAACAACAAATTACTGCCCTGGAGGGGAAGGTGTTTGGATATAACCAACAGTGGTGCATAATAATAATATCATATGAATGTATAAATCAACTTATCTTTATCTACAAATTATTTTTCTTGTTTTATCATTGTATACAGGCAGAGGTTTTGTACGGAGCCCCTTAAGGGACACGTGTGTTCTTTATACATGTGAGACTGTAAAAGTTTTGCGAGCGAATACAAAGTTTCTTTGGAAAATGCAAATATCTTTGCGAGGGAACGCAAACTAGGGCTGGGCGATATATATCGTACGATATATTATGCGCATCTCATCAGTAAAGCCGGTTCTTTGATTGGCGCTAAATCTTCGTCAGCTGTGTTTAAATGCAGCGCCAATTTATGAACAGAGTAGGTCACTGACAAGATACACGTTAGTTTCGCGGGTGATTCAATGGTGCAGCTTCTCAGTCATATACGGCTCTGTTCATAAACTGGCGCTTTATACGGTTTTACTAATGAGATGCGCATAATATATCATACGATATATATCGCCCCGCCCTAACGCAAACGATTAACTTTCTTAATCTTTTTTTCAAATTGCAGGAAAGGCCTATACTGTATCACACAGTGAAAATTATATCACTGCAAATAAACTCTAAAATTTGCTTCTATGCTTCGTCATTGCAAACACCTGTCAAATAAATGCAACTAATACAGGAAATAGATCAGACAATTTCAGTTATATAGAAGAAAAGAAAAAAATAGTTTTGTATTAAATGTGTCAAAAAGTTTCTCTTTTTTCCATTCAACATGCCACTGTTGTTTATGTGAAGATGCGTTGCTGTTGCAGTGCCCAGAAGTGGGTCAGAGTGTTATGGTTGACTGGATCTGTGAATGAAGAACCTTCTAATGTTAATCTCTGTACTCTTTGACCTTATCACTGTCTCTAATACTCAAGCACATCTTTAATATACAGCTTTAACTGTGCTGTTTTACATGTTTCGGCATGCATGACTTTTATTACAGACCTCATTTAGGGTAGATGAGTACAAATACTTTCTCTTACTTCAGCTGAATATAACAAGATAAATGCAAGTAAAAATTATTTCTTACAGTGTAGCTCATACTCAGGATTAGGGGGTTTGTTTTAAGCACCTAAAAAAGCAATTTTGTAGCATTATAGCAGAGAGTTATTCATTGGCAAGCACCGCTTAAAGTTTCTCCGGATAATGTAAAAATCTAGCTTTTAATATCTTAAGTCATTCATCTTTCTTGACCTTCATTCACATCTTAGAACTGTGTGCATTTAAATCTAGGAACCACTGCACACACACAATCTCTCAGTTCACGTCCTCAAAAACAGTCTCTTCCATAAAGGCACACACTCAGATTTAGGCATACATGCCACTAATTAAGATCTTAATCTGAGAGGATGTGAAGGGCGAGTTTCATGAGGACAACACACATACACAAAGCATTTGAGAAAGTCTGCAAGGAAAAACATTCGAAATGGAGAAAAGCAAATATATGCAAGCACGCCATTATGGATTCCCATGGGTCTAGAGGGAACCATTTTCTTTTACATTAATGGTAGGTGACATTTAATGATTTACTAGAGAAGTGTTTTAGTAGCAGAAGCTCTGGAGTGGGCGTAAATGCCATTTTCATCATTCATAATGTCTTCTGGCAAAAAAATTGGCTGAAAGATCATGACTTTGGTAAATGATTTAGGGCCTGTGATGCAGGTACTCTAATTGAGCTGTTAACCCTCTGTATTACGCATTGGTCTAACAATAGAATATTTTGTATAAATTGACTTTTTTTGTTTGGATTACAATTAGAAAATAAAAAATAGTTTTGGAAAAATGTTTTGCTTTCTTATTCCAATGCAGCAGTGTAAAGCACAATGACACTTCCAGTGAAGAGAATTCAAAGTGTTACATAACAAGACATTTTGAGCAATGATATGCAATTACCTTTGTGGGAACAGTTTGGGGAAGGTCCTCCAGCATTACAGAGACCTATGGTGCACAAAGCAAGGCCCATAAAGACAGGGTTGGATGAGTTTGATGTGGAAGAACCTGACAGAGCCCTGACCTCAGCCCTTTTGAGATGAACTGGAACAGGGATTGCAGTCCTAAACCAGCATCAGTGCCTGACCTCAAAAAAGCTTTCCTCAAAAGAACAACGGATTCCACAGAAACACAAAACCAACTCTATATTAATGTCTTAGTATTTACATAGTTGCAGTCCTTTTTGGAACACAAAAAAAACATAAAGCATTTTTTATATATATATATACATATATACATATATATGAATAAATACAATTATACACTATAGGCATTTTCAAAAAAATATCTTTATTAATAAAAATGATTCCCTTATTCAACAATATCCAGTGAGGAACAGAACTGATATAAGGCAGCAATCTTATTTTCCGAGGTTTTTCTGTGAACAAAACTATCTATTTAACAACTGAGGAGCATGTCAATGTTGTGAAAGAGTGACCTCATGAAAAACTAATGGAGAGAAAATTAAAAGTCATATGACTTAAAAAAAAACAAAAAACATTTATATACCCACAGAGTTCAGTTCCAACCCTGCTTCAGCACACCTGCCAGTAATTATCCAGTGCTCCTGAAGATCTTAATTAGCTGGTTAAGCCATGTTTGATCAGGGTTGGAGCTAAACTTTGCAGGAAGGTAGATCTACAGAAACAGGGTTGGGTATCACTCCTTTAAAAGCTGCTCTTATAATTTTGACAGTTCAATTTGTTGTTGTCTTTTCTTAAAGGGTTACTCCACCCCAAAATTATAATCTTGCCATTAATCACCCACATGTCCTTCCAAACCCGTAGAAGCTTTGTTCAAGGAGGCTTGTGACTGTATCATTGACTGCCAGGTAATAAACACTGTCAGGAATTATCAGAGTGAACCACTGATGAAATATTAAAATATGCTGTCTTTTATACTTCTCTGGGCCTTGACAGTCTCAAGCCTTCTGGTTTTTATCCAAAGTATCTTAAATTGCGTTCCGAAGACAGATGACAAATTGTTCATTTTGGGATGGAATAACTTTTTAATAGCAAGAAAGTGAATGAAATGTTGCCATATGACAAATCCATTCCACTTTGGGTCAACAGGTGTTATTTTTTTTAGCCGTAGGCGTTTCTGAAAAGCACACAGGCACAAAAGACACGTGTAAAGTCTGCACATGCTCATGTTTCAACACCTACAATCTATAGGTTTTCAGGAAGCATTTCTATTGTTCACAGTAACGTGACATTTGACGCAGTGCTGTGGTGCTCTGGTTGTGTGGAATTAGTGTATACGTACAATGTCAATGCTGTATTGATGGGTGGACAATGTTTCATTGATTGTTTTTGCGGTGACCTTCAGCTCTGCCTGCTGACAGTGTTGGTTGTAGGCCTGTACGCACACAAACACACACACACACACACACACACACAAACCAACAGGAAACTTTCAAGACTTAATGGATGCCAATAATTCTAAGTTGATTCTTTAAAAGTGTTAAATGTCCAGGACTTAAATAGAAGTATAAAAACAACGTGACTGACATATTTCAGATAAACTGTTAAATCTGAGCACAGTATGAGATTTATGTATATACAAACCATTTTGTCATTGTTTACGTACCCTCATCTATTAGATCACTTCAGAAGATGTTGATCAGTAAATCATCCCCAATGTCATTTTTTCCTATGCAAATGCAAACAAGGAACTAGTCATATAATTTTTTTTGTCTTGTTACCCAACAAGGGTGGTGATGTAACACATTACAAGAAAAATGGGTTGAGCTTGTGCCAGAAAAAAATCTATTTGCTATAGTGACACTAGGACAAAGCGGGAAAATCGGGAAGAATGGAGCATGTTACGATAACCTTTTTATCTTCTGTCTCCTAAAAACATTACCACACAAACCAGCCAGTGTTTTAAAAGCAAAACTAAAAGCAAAGCCCTTTTTGTTCTTAGTAGGTCTGTTTTAATATGATATGTGCACTGTGAGAAAGGGAAGCGGAAGAAAAGCAGAAACACAGTTGTGACGTCAGAGCAACAAATAATGTGACACTGGTGTCTAATCACAGGATGTCCAACAGGATATTTTAAAGTGTGTCATCAGTTTAAAGACACAAGCCACATTTTCTGGTGCTGTTATTATATTCTGGCTTAAACATCACTTTAAGCTACTTTTACAAGCTTGTGATATTGTTATCTGGGAACGTAATTTCAGCTTGTTAAAATTTCAGTTTGAAAAAAGTGAAGATAGTATTTTATTCAAGCATTTCGATTTTTTTTTTTCAGTAAAATGTTTGATATTTGAGCTATGAAATAGTCTAAATTGTCATTTAGAAGCTAATATATTCGTGGGTGTATGAACTTCAGGTGAAGACTAATAGATTTCTGCTGACAAAATCTAGTTGGCGAACCTGTTGGGAAAGGCACTGCGCTGAATTAAATGTTAAAACTAAACAATTAGCTCAAAAACTAAACAATTCTACAATATCATCTTAAAAATTAGCAATTTGATCAGAGAAGAAGCTCAAGAAGTTTTCACACAGTTCATTTGAGGGGTTAGGTATACAATTTACAGAAGGATTTAAGAGAGCATTTATGCCAGAAAACCAAATTTTTGGCTTATTTTGATCAGCTCAGACTGAAGAAATATACTGCCTTTGCAGACTTAGCAGCGGTCTGGTAGGTCAGAAGAGAACACAAACATTTCATACGAAGACTGAAGTCTGTCCTTTTCCCATTTTCTTCCTGCTTTTCTGCATGCTTGTCTAAAAGCGTGAATTTCAGTAGTTAGCCACCTTTAAGACTTAGTCATGTTAAGAATGTCCACCCATGTGTTAATGTAGCAACTCCAGATGTTGGTTGACATTCCAACACAGTCTCCGACCAATTCGTATGTATTCACACGAGGTGCCAAATTTGTGCTAAGTAAGGAATAATTGACGACGGGCTGTTGAATTATTAGAAAAAATAATGCATGCAGTGTTGCCAACTTAGCGACTTTGTCGCTAGATTTAGCGACTTTTCAGACCCCTTGGTGACATTTTTACAAAAATAGCTACTAGCGAAAAATCTAGCGACTTCTTGGACAAACTTTATATAGCGCGCACACCTCTCTCTGCGTCTGTTCTGTTCAGCGAGAAAATGAAGGGAGCAGGGCTTTCAGTTAAAATATGTATTATGTTGCTTCTAACTCTATTTTACATGCAAATATAGCCAAAATCACAGCATAGCCATTGTCTAT
>JAUCMT010000105.1:1785214-1821998 GCA_032357475.1 Enteromius thamalakanensis
AGTAGTGAAGGAAAGACAAAAGCTTACAGCACCTGGTATTCCCAGGCGGTCTCCCATCCAAGTACTAACCAGGCCCATAATATTAATACAAGCAAATGTAAGATCAAAATGCAATTATCTGATGCAAATGTGTCATTTTAACCTTTTCTTTTATGATGTTTTAAGCTCATTTGGGAAGTGTTACGACATTTATTTCTAAAGGGGGTTTTATTTCTTCTAGTGTTTGTTTTAGCTGGATACTGCGGTACACTTTATCCAAATCATGCATTTCCAGCTAGCATGGGTTAGAACGAACAGTTGACAAATTTAAATGCATGTTTTTGAACCACACAAACACATTGTGGTTAGCACAAATCATGCTTATTCTTGTCACAAGTTCATGTTGTTATTCATTGTCCCGTTGTCGCTTGCTTTTTCTCCCTCAGTATTTTTCACACATATAATTAAATGCTTTCTGATCAGACTGATGCGAGTTTCAAAGAGTGTTTCTAGCGCTCTGTATTGTTGTACAGATGATATTTCTCCAGCATTCCTCCCCAGACCTGGCAAAAATGCTGCGCAGAGTCAATATTAGTGTTGGCGAAGCAAAGCATTCTCCAAAGCTGTGTGTATGTCTGTGGGTTGGTGTGTGTGTATGTAGGTTTATAAGGTTATTCAAGCACAAGACTTGTTTTGGTAATGGTGTTTGCATGAAGCAAAGAACAAATATAGTATCAGCGATAGACTTTGTGTTAGTGCACACCTGTCTGCTGTAATACGGGAAGTTTGAGTCGAAACCAATAGTGATTTAGTTCACTGATCCTGCACAGGATTCATAGCATAAATGGATTACAGATTGTATTCTTTAGGTGAGACAGCTCTTACCATAAAAAAGAGAAAATATGAAAAATGTAAAGCCCTGGCCATCTGGGGCTGTTTCAGAGTGTGGTGAGGATAATTTGATTACCTCGGTTAAACCTGAAGAAACCATGACGGGAACATTATTCAAAGTAATGCTCATATACTATTATAAATTAAATGTAAAACATTATTTAGTCACACTTTATTTTAAGGTGTCTTAGTTACAGTGTATTTATACATTTAAGTACCAAGTAAAGGAATTACTAGAATTAAAAATTGTATTTATTTTATACTATTTACTATATATTTATTTTATTATTTCTAAAAATAAAATAAAATATGAAATAATGAAAAAAAAGAAATTATTCAAAAAATAAAATATAATATTTTAATTATACATGCTTTTAAGTATTTACAATTATAAACTAATAAAACAGAATCCAGAAAATTAATGGAAAACAAATGGAATGCAATATGATTAAAAAAGTTAAACTAAATTTGAGGAAAAAGAAAATCATAGGGCCTTAAAAAAATATTTTTTTGTTAATCCTTTAATAAATACCTGTTAATAATTGTAAGTTTCATGCTTTGTGATGAATAAAATTTAATTTAAGCATGATCAGTCGTGAAAAATTTAAAACGAAAAAAAAAAAGGTTTTGGTTATGTTGAAGTTTAACATATTTTATAGGTATATATATATATATATATATATATTGAATTGTGTAGAATAATATTACTTAATGGATGTGCTGTATATGTATATAATATTTAAACAACATAGTATTTTATATTTAATTTTTATATTAGTTATACGTTTAATACAGCAGTTATATTTATATATATACACACACACAAATCAAATACTGTAAAATATCATGTATGATATAGTATACTATATGTAAGGAATAATTGACGACGGGCCGTTGAATTATTAGAAGTGAATTATTAAAACTCGTGACCGCATTACCACCTCGGGTGTGCATTATTTTTCTAATAATTTAACGGTCCGGAGTCAATTATTCCGCTTATACCACGGTTGCCACACCTCAAGACATCGATCAGATGATATATTTCAAGGGATTCGTCAGGTTTTTCTACTTATATCGCTATTGTGAGTAGGATTATTTCTTCTGGATCTCATCCAACGACTCTTTTGCTCGTTCCAAAACGTCAAAGCTGGCAATGAAGGCTTGAGCCGTTGATAGCAGACTAATGCAGTTAATAATAAAGTGATTAGAAATAGAGCGAGAGAGAGAGAGAGAGGCTACCTCTGTGTGTCCCTGAAGCATTGTCTCTAAACTGTAAGTCTGCTTTAAGATGCAGCGCTGTTATTACCTCGCTAGTGAGAAATGACATGTGTAGCCTTTAAGTTGCTACACTAGACTAACTGATAAAATCGTCAGGGCAGCGCTGACAACTCGTTTTTGTGTGAGTGTGTAACCGTAGTATGCGTGGTTATTATGCGAAGTGATATGGAACTGTAATGCGGTCAAGAGAGCTGCCTGGAACTACGTTCGCCATGCGTTTCCCTGAAAATAATTGCACACCTCAGAACGTCTGTCGGCCAATCAGATTCAAGCATTCAACGGCCCCGTAGTATAACTTGTACTAATTCATACGACCTCACTCGTATGATTTTGTACGATTTGTCTAAAACAACGTGGTTTAGGGGCGGTGTTAGGTTTAGGTCATTCGTACAAATTCATACGAATTGGTAATTGGTAAAATATTTACGATTTAGAAGAAATCGTACGAATTTGTACGAATTAGCCACCTCGTAAGATATGTACGAATTGCCGTGAGATCAGGTTCGACATCCAGATCAAAAAAGTCCAAAGACAACTGTGAGCTCAGTTCATACACATTTATAGACTGCGTCCGAAACTCTTTTCGTCATAAAGTTTGGATCAGGTTGGATTTTCAGTTTTTTTGCATCAGTAAAGATGACGAATAAGAAAAAAACAATTTTCGGAGTCTGTGTGCAACGCGTGTGTGAATTACCTGAGTCTGTGTATTTCTCAGCAGTGTCTTCTTCACTTAAATGGGGATGCGCTGATGAACAAGTATCTGTGTGCGAAAATATTTTCTTTTATGTGGGAGTGTCTGTCTGTACTGTGTGTTGTGTGCCTTTGCGTAGAAAGAAAGTGGAAAAAAAGAAAGAGTGTTTTCAATCGATCATAGAACGTAACTTCTTGGAGAAAATGTGGAAATAGTTTGTCATTTCTATATAATCAATTGCTCTATTTATTATAATCAGTGTATTTATGGGTTTTGGATTCTTTTGGCACAACACAACGAAATCTCCAAAACATGACAGAAACAAGCCACAATACAGCAAGAATAGCAAAACACAGTGGAAATGAGACGAAACAACGGGGTTAGCAAGAAGACGGAAACGATGAAATTATCAGAAACAAGCCCTAACACTGCAAAAAATGAGTCCTATGCATTGTGTTGTGGAGATTTTGTTGTGTTCTGCCCTACTGGGCTGCAGTGGGTAAAGATAGCTTTGCAGTCAAATACATTTTTCAAGTTCCTTTACATAATACAAGCACTGCACATGTCTACTTGAACTCATCTGAATGCTTTATGATGTGCATTATGATAAGCAACATTTGTGAGAGTACATTTCTATGGTAATTGATGCAGTCAGCTGCTGGAACTCTAAATGTCTGTTCTCAAAAAAGTGAAGGAGACAGCCAAGTTGCTCACATTTATGAACTTACGTGAATGTTGTTTTGCCCTGAAGCTCTAAAATTGCAGTCCCTACTGGATTTTTTTGGGCATTATTTTGGTTTTGGGAGGTAACCATGGAAACAGCACACTGTGTAGCAAGGAACCTAATGGTTGCTTTTTCGTGATGATAAGCCAGTGTAGCTAATGCAGCCGGTAGACTACTAATCAAATCATGATCTCTGACGATGTTGCATAGAGCTGCTATATTCAATTTTTTTTTTTAATCCACGTTCTCACCCTCACTGCACTAAGCTGTGTTTACTCTGTTTGTTGGTGCCAGGAAAAGCATCTTTCTTTTAGCCACGTAATAATTATGCATCAGAGTGCATGTTAATGTGTTTGTGTGTTCGCACACGGTCCTTACAATAAATCATTCAACACTGAAATTGGAAACAGGGAGATCATGTCACACCTGGTACATAGAGACACAAAAGTCTCTTACGCACAAAAAACAGGGCCTAATTTAATTTCAATGTGAACACGCAGCACACTCATGTAATGAAAACAGGCCTAGAATACGTACAAACACTTACCGTTTATTCGTTTTGATCAAGTTGACCACGCACTCTTCACCTGTCTTATTTATTTAAAGAATGGCCAGTCTGTTAGTCAGTAACTAAAAACACTTAAACGGCCTCTAAGCCACACGGCAATAAAGCGCCAGTCGCTAGGAAACCACAGAATATTCTTAGCACAAAAAAGGGAGTGAGAGGTTGAATGTCCTCAGCGGTGAGAGAGAGAGAAAATCACATCTTATCTGGTTTAACCAGACACCTTATCCAACGGCCATCGCTTTTCTTTGTTCCCCAATCTGGAGTCAAGCCAACCGTTGATAAGACAAAGGCGACCTCTAGACCTCTTATGCCTGTGCTCTTCATTAGTGTGTCATTTGGCCGTATTTACGCACTTGATTGACGGGGTGTTCAGGCTGGTAACTGAATATATCAGACTGGGCCAATTCTTTGCGCTATTAACACGGACTAAGTACATAGAATCGGTTATGTGATGACATAATAGAGCTATTGTCAAATGACTGGACTCTTGCCATGTTTTGTGTTGAAATACAAGTTAGCAGACATTGTGTTAGCATTAAAATTTGATGTTTAGTCAACTTTGAACTTTCAGAGCAAACGTTTCTTGAAGATAAAATGTTGCATGTGGTCAGGGAGACGTTCTGTTCTCGTATGATAAGAGGTATGTTGATATTAAGCATGCTTCAAAACACATTGGCTTTCAAACGATGTGTGCATGTTTTGCACAGATAATGGGGTAAAACGTACCTGGGTGGGTTTGCATGATTTGCTCCCGCCACAGGTCAGTGTCTGTTCAAATTTTCCATTGAGAATGCATTTGCTTAGGATGTTCTTCTGTTGCAAAAGAACAAAAATGATTTAAGCATATAAGTATATGCAAAGATAAGTTGACTCAAGGGACAATAAGAGTTTATTGCTAGGGGTAATTCCTTTAACTGCAGAATAAAATGTCACTGTAGTAATTGTACACTTTTAACTTAATCGCTCACATAGTTATTATATTGGTCAAGCAGGTCTATGGTGAATACAGACTTTATAGTCTACAGTACACTGACTGACTGCTGTTTCAGGTCAATGAATCAAGTCACTGGAGAGGAGTAATAAAATTTTACATCAATGGTCTGACTAAACTTTAAATACCTCTTCTTCTTTTACCATTCAACTTTATATTCGATATCTGATAGATGGCTTGACTTGAAAGGAATATTAAAGGGGTTCAGTGCAACAAAGACGTGTTTACTACAGAAAAGTGTTTGGTGGGTATTTATTAAAGCAGAAAATATTTAAACATTGATCATACTGGTTCAAATATGAAACATTGCATTTGTTAGTATGACACATAATAGAATCAATTTTTAAATTCTGGGCATATTGTTTTTTTAGTCAAGGCAATTAACATTAAATGTGGAGCTACGCAGTCAACTACAACCAAAACTATGAAAACAAGTCAAATTAGATATTATATTATATATATATTACCATTAAGTTTGTTGATGTACTCAAATAGGACCAAAAACTGGAGTATATATATAATAATAAAAAAAAAAACGTATAAAAGCGATAAAAATACTCTGAAAATGTAAATTACTAAAAATTGAAAAAAAAAAATTACAATAAAAAACAATAACAATAAAAAAACACCACCTTTTTGTATTTTAATCCACTAGGCTACAATCACCCATAGCATTAATTTATGCTATTATATTCAAAGTGAAAATACTGATGGTTTATTATTTCATAGCCTGCAAGACATTTAAATCTAAACCTTTGGGATATTAGTTATAACAGCGATGTCAGCAATGCTCCAGTGCCAATGGGCAATGAGATTCAGAAGTGATTAAAGCATTTACTAAATGTTTCTGACAATGCACCACTTTTGAATTTTGAGCACAGTGGGTGAGCGCCAAAAGACCAAAAACAGTCCTGTAAAGATATTTGATCAACAGGAGAATAAGGTCCTCTGAAAGCTATGGATACAGACAAGTAAAAGAACAGCTAGTAAATGTAACGCAAAACCTGCTCTTTGCTCAGTTTTATGAAGAACAGCCAAAAGATTTTTTTTTTTTTTTAAAGAAACATCCAACAAAACCGCAATACCATTTAAGCTTTATTGTGATATCTGAATAGTTTACAATACAGTGAAAACAGACAAATGTGACTTTTCTTTACTAGGACAGAACGCAAAGCAATGTAATCAAGTAAAAAGAGAAAAAAGCTTTTTTGCATTGAAGAAAAAAAAAGAAAAGAAAGAAAGAAAACCAGGCACGACTTAATATAGCCATTATAAATACAACATGCTGTAGACCTTATATTTTAACAGTCCTAAGAAAATAACTCGGCAAACTTATACAATCGTTTCCTTTGCATACCACTGTTGTCTTAAACTAGATGTCGTCTGAATGGCAAATCTCAGAGTAACAGCTCTAGAAAGGTTTGAAACCAGTGTTACAAAAAAGAAACAGCAGTAAACAATATTTTCTACTGCCAATATCTGAAACACCTTAATATGTTGCTGTATAAAGACAAATCACAATCCAAAAAAATGAACAAAATTTAAAATGAACAAAGTTAATTTTCACACTTGGTATTCAGAGAGGCCACAAACTGGATTTTTTTGGTTTGACCAAGTGATTCTCAGTAAAAAGGTGTCTTATTTTTTTGGTGCACACTGACAGTGACACTGGCCTGGATCTAGTTCTGTTTCTGAAAATCTTAGGGAAAGCTGTTTTGTATTTTTTTGTAAACCGGTCTGGGTCTGTGTTTCTATTGTGAGATTTGGGCAGGTGAATCCAGCTCACCGCTGACCATGATGCTAAAACACAACCAGCAGACATTCTGCTGTTAGGCTCTCGACAGGAAACTATCGAAAAATCAACTTTAATATTAAACAAAAAATACAAAGCTCATTATCGTCAAGCTAAGAGAGCACACATCAAAACACGCTGTGAGACAGCAAAAAAAGTGTCATAAAGGAAACAGCACAGAGGAACTAGTGAACAACAGCAAAAACAGCTACAAATAAAGTGAGGGAAGTAAGGGGACACGCATACATGCATCCAAACACACACTCTCTCTCATCATTCACACACACATATATAAAGCCAGAGGTACAGTGAACAAAAGTGCTTCAAGTCGGGGAAGTAGAGAAACTAACCCAGTAGAAATATGTATAAAACCTTAAATATGTTCCTTTATATACAAAACTGTGTGAGAGGGACAATGTATTGTCTGTAACTCTGTATCATCTTTTCAAGTAAGATATTTCTACAACTATTTTGTTTGCATTGTCTTTGACTGTTTCGAAGGTCACGTGACCGGACTGACCTTATTGGCGGCGAACGATAACTGAGGGTTTGCCACTCATTCTACTATTGCCCACCGTCCCACCCGCCCTTAAGCATGACGAAACCTCGATATTCATCTTTACAATTCGATATATATATATAATTATATTCTATAAAAACTTACGTTAAATGCCCCTCTTTACCTCTACCGGAAGCAAGCCCCGCCCCCTCCCAATCAAACGGCCCCGCCCCTTTTATATACTTTGCACTGTTTCATAACATTGCTAGCTTTGACATAGAACTATGAAAAAATACTGGATTATATTAGACTTTCAAATGGATAGAGGTTCTGTGAGGTTCGTTTCCAAGTTCGTGTCGTTTTCGAGCTCTCCAGCAGAGCTCCTAAATAGATGTGCTGGGTTCTCGGAGTCATGCGCCGCACAACAAAGGAGAGGGAGATTTCTTTTTTTTCTTTTCTTTTTTTTTTTTTTATCTTTTGAAGAGGCACAAGATTCATGCTGCTTAGAGGCAAAGATGTGGAGAAAAGCTACAAAAAGGAACACATCCGCTCGCATGCTCTCAGACAGTCCGGGTAAAGTGCAGAAGGTTTAAAGTGAAAGCTCCGGATTGCATTTATCTCTATTAGCAGCAAAAGAATCGCGTAACGCCACGTTGAATGGTGTCCGATTGTAAAAATCCAGACCTGCTTCTGATGCACGAATCCAATTGGACGAATCGCGAGCGTAGCGAACAGGTCTGCCAGCCTGCGGGAGAAAGCGGAAGCAGCTGATTTTGCGTGTTTGAAAGTAGAGGGAGATGATCAAGCCAGCAACCACCCAACCCTGAAAATCATTCAAAGCATCTAATACAATCATTCAATTATTTTCCATGGAAAAAAAAGGCCATAAAATGGACAGACTTTTGCCTCTAAACCCATGAACAAGGCCTCTGCAAAGTGCAAACAAAGTAACTGCATTCAAGTATGCCATAAAACATAATGCGTAAAACACACTGAGCTAACATGCGTGTGCATGTCCAAACATGTGGTTTAACACATAAATTACACATAGCAATGAACATACACATGATTGTAATATCAACAACAATAGTTTTGTAAAATCTTCTCATCATTTGGCGTGAAGGGGGATGAAAATGTAACGCAAACAATGTTCCGAGGACACTAGTTTCAGTTTTCCCCAATGTCCAGTGCATCCAAACGGCTGTCGCTTGTCTTGTTTTTCTCTTGCCTATAGTACGGTTGCAAAAATGGAACCTGCCACAAATGCCAACTCAAAGACGCTTGTTTGTGTAATCTCACCAAAAGCACCAGAGACAACTAAAGCTCCTGTAGGGGTCAGACGCTACTGCTGTACCAGAGTGTCCCACGAATTGCACAGTGAAGTCATCCGAGGAAGAAAAACACACTTCGATTCGGAAATAAAACGGGTGAAACGCAGGGGGATATGCCATGCCACTGCAATGCTGAACGCCCACCCACATCTGAGATATACTGCTACATAGCCTAACCCTGAAACCAACCCCAACTCTTGTAACGTATGTCAACCGTCACTACCCCAGAGTGAAAGGAAAAACAATCAGAACGGGCCTGACTCAGAGAAGGAGAAGAATGCTAACCGGTAACATCAGTCCACCAGGAGATTCCTATTAAAACAAAAGAAAAGAAAGAACGCACAGCAAGACCCACGCCTCCCGCTCGTTCACGAGGATGTCAAATGAAAAAAGTGAGACTGTGTCTTCTGGATACTGTTAACAGCTTACACACGAGGAGGGCCGAGCACACCGAAACCAGTTAACGGGGCAGTCGAACAGGAAGGGAGAAGGTTCGGATCCCAAAGTGTTGACATGTACGTCTTGGAAAAAGTCCTAGAGAGTCTTTCAGTGACCGTAGATGCCTGCGATTCGCTTTCCGTCGAGTTTCGAGTGATGACCCAGTAGAGATGTCAGGATGTGTCATGGCCGACGGTGGCATGTGTGTGTGCGCGGGTGCATTCTTTTTCTTTGTGTACGTGTGCGTGTGGTGGTGTCACTCGGCAAAGTCCACGGCAGAGCAGCCCAAAAGTCACTGAAGCGGAGAGCAAGTAGGTGAAGGTCACTCCCAGCCATTATCTTTGATCATGTGAGCCAGCTCAATGATGAACTTGCCTTCTTTGTATTTCTGACTGCTCTCAAACGCGTGCTCCTGTAACAGAGGAGAAAAAAAAACAAAACGATGGAATGTAAGAGCTGAGAAACATGCGGTTTTGAATACTGAAATAAATCAAAGAGTATTTCTGTCTACTTAAAGGGTTCGCTCACCCAGAAATGAAAATCCTGCCATCGTTTACTCACCTTCATGTCATTCCAAACCTGTAATACTTTGGGTAATCTTCAAAGCGCAAATTAACATATTTTTAATGAAAGCTTAGAGGTTTCTGTGCCTCCACTGAAAGTTCAGGTAACTCCAAAAAATATCAGAAGAGCCAAATACGCCATAAAAGCATTTAAAAGAGTGGTTTAATCCAAAACTTGGGTTTTAAATTTGTTCCAAGATGGAAGCGTTAATAATAACTGTTTATTATAGACTTTTTAGGATCTTTAAAATTTTGGTTTCCTGGACTTTCAAATGGAGGGACAAGAAAACTCTCAGGTTTCATTAAAAAATATATTCATTTATGTTTTAAAACTTAACCAAAGCCTTACAGGCTTGGAAAGACATGAATGTGAGTAAACAATGCCTACATTTTAATTTTTTGGGTGAACATTCCCTCTTAAAACACTATGATATTGGTGTACTTCCCCACCACTGCACCCAGACCATGTATTGAACTACAAAAATAGAAACTGCAATGTTTATCACAACTGATACATATACTACCATATGACATATGTCACATTAACATGTCTTTTGCTTGCCAGCCATCTCCTTTTTGTAGCTTTTTGGGGGGGGCTATAAAATATGACTATAAAATAAATAATAATAAATATTATTATTAATTGCTGCAATACTGTTGCTGGAACTAACTAACTGAAACAAAGATCTTAGCAAATCATAGGAGAGGCCTGTTTAAAACATGTTGACATAACATGTTGAAATGATATAAAACTCCCTATTGTTTTTGCATGGTCAGCTTAACTAAAGTCTTTTCGACTGCTTTAGGCTGTCTATTACTCATCTGACTTCAATCTGCCCACTGGAGCAGTGGTGTGTCATTGTGCCTCTGGCTGTAAACCCCACACTGCCAGCTTGGACTCAGTTGGCTTGAAATAAGAGCTGTTCCTGACAGTTTCTCATCAGGTGATGGTGAAAAGAGCTAAGAGAAACTGGTCTGTGATCAGTTCTCCAGTGTGGCTTGAATCTAAAGGCTTGGTGATTAAACGTGGAGACCTGAAGACTAACGAGATGAGTGTAAAATCCCTCTTAACCGATCCTGAGACACAATCAGAGCTTCGGTTTAATCAGGAAGAGAAACAAACACATAATACTAAACAAAACGATGTTATAGAACTTTCCTATTATGAGCTTTGTGAAATAATGATTAGATTACCAAAAAAATAAATAAATACATTAACACAATACTATATAGAGATGATTAAACTTAGCGATTTTGTCCCCATCAACATGTAACAAGCAGGTTTAGATAGGTTGGAATATATGTACAGTTTATTTGCAAAAACCGATAACTCAACTTTTTGTTATAACTCAATTATTATGTTATCACGTTTTATTGTGTATTTTTAGTTCTTTTTTTTTGCCTAATCAAATGAACCCAACTGCAGTTTGATTAGGATTAATTGGAATGCACAGTGAAAAAATTCATTAAGTAGTTATCTGTTTTTGCAAATGAACTCAAAAATATATTTTTAGAATGAAATGTAATTTATTTTTGTGATGGCAAATCTAAATTTTAAGGAGCCATTATTTCAGGCTTCAGTGTCACATAATGCATGTCCATAATCCCGTTTACATAATTGATTATCAATAAATATTTAGCAAAATTATACATTTATTTACTGTCCATTTCAATTAAAATAAAAAGTATAATTTCTTTAAAGAATATTTATTCATTGTCTATTTCTGTTCTTTCATGCATTTGTTTAGATATGAATAAAATGTCATTTCAAAATTCTGTTAAGCATTATATTAGGAGATGTTTTATATTATATTATGCATGCTTGTTTTAATGACTTATTAATGAAAGTTATTATAAAGTGTTATCAGAAGTGATCTATTATTCAGTGTCTGCTGTTTGGATTGCTTATGAAAACACAACAGCATGTACACTTACAGCGTCAAAGTGGGTCCTAATTGAGTGGTGAATAAAGACATGTATAGAGCTAAATGTGTGCTGGACTACAGTGAGAGGTCAGAGGATGTTAATTCTGGTCACTAGAGACCAGCAAAGTAACACGATATCAGTAGACAAAAATAAAGAAACCCACACAGATCAGATTAGCCAACTGCTGCCACTGCAACTGCAGAACAAGCACTCTGACAAGCACGTATCAGCAAAGTGCAACACCTCCAAACAAAACGCAGCTTGTCTTGCGATGCAAAGGAAAAGCGTTTCGAATAATAGTCTATAATTTGCACTGAATGGAAGGAGAGTTAACTTACGTATTTCCAGCCCAGAGTGGTTTTACAATTTTCACAGTAGATGTCTGCCACAGCGTGTAAACCTGTTAGGAGGACCCTCTCCTCTGCTGGACCACAACCGACATTCACACTGAGGGAAGAGAGGTTAATTAATGGTCAAAATGATTATTCATGTGAACAATGACTTTTCTGAACGTCATTATGAGTAGCCTGTAGTGTTTGACTTTGAGCTGGGTTTGATATAATAATCATATTTATTGATATACATACTGTAATACAAACACAATCTCACAACTTACACACACTATCCTTTCACAGCTTGGGGTTGGTAAGATTTTTGATTAATGACTCTTATAGGCCCACAAAGGCTGTAATATTGTGAAATATTATTATCATTTAAAATAATTGTTTTCTATTGCAATATATTTGAAACTGTAATTTATTCCTGTGATGCAATTTTTTGCATCTGTTCAGTGTCACATGATCCTTTATCAATCATTTTGATTTGTGCTCAAGAAACATGTTATTATTGTCAATGTTGAAAACAGTTGTTCCGCTTAATATTTTTATGTAATTAATAATATTTCTTCTGGATTCTCTGATGGACAGAAAAAAAATGTATTTCAAATTAAAATGAATTTTAATTAAAACTCTAGCATATGATATTTGTCAATAACGTGACGTGCATCAGCAGGCTTTTCCAGTGGTATGTAAAGTGATTAATTGAACAAATTTAGCATTTCATAAATTCTGTATAGGTCAATATTGTATAATATTTCAAGAGACACTTAACTTGTAATGATATAATCATTTTTGTGTTATGTTTTTATATCTTGGCAATGCTTGACGCTCATGCACTACTGCGCACTGCCTGAGGAATGTCACAGTTCGCTAACACAAACACGTTTAACCTATACTATCATCATAATATCTGGCGCACACCGAAGCGCTAGCTTAAACACACTGGTAGCGCTACGCTTAAATATGATGAATCATCAGCTCGCATCATTAGATAGCAGTGCTATGTTTAGGCCTGCAGCTCTTATAATATTCCCATTCCTCTATGAGCCTCTGATAGAGATATAAGGGATAATAATGTGCAGTCACTTGGTCATTATGACAAATTAAACTCCTCTGGGGTGATATACGCCCCATCTGCCTTGGAATTTGTCTAAATTTATTTTACATACACAACCAACTACATGATCCATTATATACAATACCATATAAAAGTTTTGGGGCGGTAAGATTTTCGAATGTTTTGAAAGTGGTCTCGTCTGCTTCCAAGGGTGCATTTATTTGATCAAAATCACAGAAAAACAGTAATATTATTATTGTTAATATTATTAACAGTAATATATATTAAAATGTAATTTATTCCTGTGATGCAAAGCTGAATTTTCAGCATCATTACTCCTATGATCCTTCAGAAATCATCTATTACGCTTGATATGTTTGTGGATATTTTTCTTTCTTTCAGGATCCTTTGATTTATTTAAATTAGAAAGCTTTTGCAATATTATAAATTATAAATATCTTATTGCCACTGTTAATACTTTTTTTTATTTAATGCATCCTTGCATAAAATAATAATTTCTTTAAAAGATAGACCCAAAACCTTGAACGATAACAGTGTTTTGGAAAACGCTATAAATGATTGATGTGAATGAGATGAGATATATACTTACACTGAATTGAAGAGGTAGGCTCGTCCCTGGCTGCCTTGGAATGACTAGAGAGAAGAAAGAGAAATATAATGTTTTATATATATACACATATATGATGACGTTACAATCAGAGTTCTCCCACACTCACAAATACATCAGACCCGCACATGGTTTCCAATGAAAGAAGCATTAAAAGAGAGCGTGTGGGAGTCGTGGTGCCCTCTGTATGTTTGTCTTTGTGCGTGCGAGTGAGTCTGTAGAAAGTCTGTCTGAAACGCACTGTGTTCTGAAAGCCAAGCTCTGGTCACAGGCCAACATGTGTATTTCATAAAAGAGTCTCTGCATATGTGTGTGCAAGTATGAAACAGTGTTTCTCTTTAGGAAATGTGTGTGTGTGTGGGTTTATGAGACTCCACATAATAAGCTCCACACATTGAGCTGACTAGTGGAGAGTGAAGGAACAGAGCTGCTTTTATTCCTCTTCATAAAAATGGAGATAAAGCTGAACGCTGACAGGAGGCACTTCCATTCAGAGTTAAACGGTATTGTTCACCGAAAATGAAAGCTCTGTCCTCATTTACTCATGTTGGCCACCTGTATGGCTTGCCGTACATAGGTTAGTACATAACATAAGTAAAAGTTATCCATAAAACTCCTATATTATAGTCTCATATTTGGAAACAAAGCAAAATTTAAACAACATTCACTAAAATCCCTAAAATCTGATGCAGGTCACCTTGGTTTGAATCAGATCAGTTTATAAAACCAGGATTTGTTGACTCTGTGATAAGTTGAGACAGTTGAGACAACTGACAGTAAATATATTTCAGTTTGTTCCTCAAAGAAAACATACGATTCAAAAAAGATTTTAATAGTCAAGTCATATGAACTACTACAGTACTATGACCTGAAGCTTGCTATCTCCATTCTCCAAGAATACAACCAACACACTACAGAAACCGACTCGTGCTCCACAGAAGAAAGTCTGGAATAGCATGATTGTGAGTAAACGATGACAGAACTAATCTCAAAAGTGTATTTCCGATCATAAATGTCAGTTGTTTTTAAGCTGTCTGCGTCCTTCTTTTTCTCTGTCAACATCTCTGGCTCTTTAATCGCTTTCTGGCTACTTTCTCCTCCCTACTCTATCTCTCCACTGATGGTTTTAAAAGCATTAACCTGTTTAGCCTCTAACACACCCTATTAACACAGATAATAAAGTTCAGCCCAAACAACCTGGACTAGCAAGTGTTATGAGGGCATGTACCCCAACAGCACTGCAAAAGCAACAAGCATATACAACTCACACACACAAATATATATTATTTGGAAGAAGGTTTAAAGTTGAAAAGAAAATAAACTTATAAAATAAGCATGCATTTGCACACTAAGACAAAATTTGCAAGCAGACAATTTGAACAACTTTTCAAAACACTTAGCGTATGAGAAATGGTTAAAGTGACGCTTGCCATAGCAAATAACACTAATAATGACACTCAGTCATGGTGAGAATACACTTAGGAGACTGTGAAAAAATACACAAGAGAACTTAGTCTGTTTTTAGTGAAAGCACTTTATAGTAGTACGTGTGTAAAGGTCAGGCAAACATATTCATGGATGGAGCACTGAATGCTCAAAATATTGAATTACCATGTGCAGTGCTTTTCAGATTAGAACAGCTTTCTGGGAAAACTTCAACACAATTTCGCCAATGCAGTTAATTATAAATGAATATTCAGGCTATGCACATCTAGGATTTTTCAACAAATGCAATGCATGCTCGTTGCTGGTGTACGTGGCTGGATTTAGGCCAGTGTGCTCCTGGTAACCAGCTGTCATCCTCGGTCGCAAGAGTTGTGACGGGGGCGAATCGGCTTTACTTTTCCACTGCTGATGACCTGAGTATAGCTACAAGCCTAATAAAGACTGTTAAAGCCCACAGCGGCTGTCTGCGCTCTTCTAAGAGGAGTGTCTAACCAGCTCGGGCTGAAGGCAAACGGGTAATTTTATAAGGACAGTGACACAATGAAAGGCCCCCGACTGTGTCGTTTTACATTGTGGGACAAGTAAATCTGGCTCTTTCTACAATGGTGGTGTGTGCATAATGCACATGGGAACGAGAGGAGGGGCGAAAGCATTGCGTTTGTGAGGAAGAGAATGCATTTAAGCCAGATCAGTGAGATTTAATTACAGATCTGCCTCTATTATTATGTTATAATTATAAAAGCCGTACGCGACAGTCCTGGGAAACATTCAGTGCAAATAAGCAAAGAGACACATTAGTGACACAAAATGTAAGTTTCCAAATCAACTAGACATGAGTATGAACATATAATGGGTTTTTTATTCATTCATTACTATTTTGCAGCAGAAATTCCCTCACATTGTTTCAAGCAACTGCTTACTTAAGGTTTTTGACATATGGCTTAAGGATATCTTGGCAAGTGTTGCTTGGTTTACGACTACTGTAACCATAACAGCAGGCCACACAGAAGGGATCCCTGGGATTCGACAAATCGCTTATATTTGCCAGAGGATACATTTCTCTTTTAGAAAGATTCGTGAACACTTTTTCCGCATGAAAAGGGCCAAGGCTATTTAGGTTAACCTGCTGATGCAATGAAGTGCAGATCATCTATTTAAATTGGCGATTGGGACTGTGTAGCCTAACACATAAAGTGAATACTATTTCCTACAACCAAATGCATGCACACTTGTACTGGAATTGGTGGCCTGTTACATAAACTTATAGTTCTTAGACTAGTCATGTAATTTTTTTTCCATAAGAGTGTCCATTTGCTTAGCCAGTTATATAAAAACTAGTCAAATTAGCATCAAAAAAGCTGATCAAACTCGTTTTTAAGACTAAAGAACGCACTTCAACAGTCATGATTTCAATCTCTCATTTAAAAGATGAGCAGAATCAGCTGTCAGATGTGACATTCAAACTGTGATTTCCTTTGGTTGAAGTAGTTGCAACCAAAGACACATGCATATTAATTAGTAATCGCGAATGTCACACAGACTGTTAATAACATACACTTCAAAAATCTGAGGTCAGTAAGGTTACGTTTTATTCAGCAAGCGATTGATTACATTTTAAAAGAGCTATATATTAATGAAATAAATCTTCCTAACGCAAAAACTCGCTGGTGTTGTAAATTATAGTCATTCTGGCATATGCGACAGTTATTTATGAAAGCTTGAAATGATATATTTTATTGAAACTTTGCTTTTGAATCCCAAGGTGTTACTACACTCCAATCAATAGAGATCTGGAGCATGCTTTACGGTTTTATTTGCCAGCCAGGAGATTTATGGCATCAATTCATTGATTCATGATCATGTCATAAAGTTTGACCAGCATCATCCACACACTTCAAAGGATATTCAAGTCCATAACCAGAACATCAAAGAACGGGCATCAGTCTTTATGCAAAATGAGATTCTTCTCGCAGCCAACACAGACTGATTTTGATTGCAAGCCTAAAACTTTCCACCTGGCTTGAAAACAAAACCACCATTCTTTCCTGACTCTTTTGCCTGTCTTCATTTATCTATTGGCTAAAGACTTACTCAGCACTGACTGGCTGACTTTCCTCCCTCTCTCGCTGGTCTTAACTCTTCTGCTAATGTAACCTGAGATTACTGTTGTTAAAACAGAACAAGTAGGTCATTTACTGTTCCTATCAAAGGCACCTGGCTCTGAGAAAAACTGCAGTCAATGCCGGGTTTGTTCTAATTCTTTTCAATCATTACCTGATTGTGGGAGCAGTTAAGAGGCACATCGGATAGAAGAGGTTACCCCACTTTAACTTCAGAGCAGGAGAAATAGAGAGTTTTATAGTAAAAGCATCAGAGACAGCAAACCCATCAACAAACCAACCAACAGATGAAGATATAGGCAAGACTTATAAATTCATGAAACTACACAACCAGTTGTATTGATAGCTTAGAATGTCTCCAACCTAACATCCAAGCATGGATAGCAAGGATGAAAATACACACCACTCTAAAACAGTCAATTTTAAAATAGATACTGAAAATAGTAAACATACCATTTTAGCATTAAAAGAAATTTTTATTTATTTATTTATTTTTCTTGCTTCATTTATTTTACAATGTACTGGCCATGTCAATGAATCATATCTTTTTTAAATGTACTTAAAACGTGTAAAATATTATACTAATATATATATATTTATTATGCATTATCAGAGCTTAATGATACGTTAAAATATTTATCGTTAGCAAGAAAAATAATTAACTGTTCGCAATAAAAAACAAACAAAACAAGGCATCCTTGAATTTTAGCAAGAAAATTGTGCAATACCTAAATGTGTATAAATTTAATATATTTACACATGTATTATTATCATGATAAATAATTTTGCATACATAATGAGTGAGTGTACTATATATATATATATATTATAAATATGTTTGTAATTATATTGCTATTAATATATACATATAAATATGTTTTCTAAATATATACTGTATGTGTGTATATACATAATAAATGTGCACAGTACACACACATTAATAAACAAAACCTTTTATTGTGGTTGCAATTTATTTGGTTGCACAATAAATCAATGCCAAGCTCTATATATTAATATATGCATATATTTACTTAAGGTAGGATTAAAGATATAGGACAGGAGCTCACAGAGAGGGAAAATGGGAGAGAAATGTCCTCAAGTTGGTATTCAAACTTGAGATGGATGTACATCAGTGCACTGCCCACAAGGCTATCGACTCTGATCTGGCCAAAATGTGGCATCATAGAAGGTAAAATAATGATGCTGCCAATGTTTTGGAACAGGTTTTTTGTTGGGAGAGTGCCCATGTTGCAGGGCGATAAGTTATATTCTTCGTCCAAGAACCTCGGAGCATTTTTCATGTAAGGATTTCCCCACTCGACTATATAAGAGATTGCTTAGCATATAAGGGTCTTTATGTAGTGAAATACTACCCAATGTTCCATCTCTGGAGCAGATGGGGTGTCTGTCTGCAAGCCAGAGGGGTGCTTGATGATGACTTCCTGCAGCAAAGCTTTAGCTTAGCCTTTCCACAATACTGTCCGCATTCCTCCAGTGATGTTTGATGCCGGTCCAAGAGTCCTGCTTTTTGCTGGCTAGCACCATGCGTGCTAATCCTTTCTAATGTTGGCAGGTTTGTGCTGCATAACGCAAGATACCTCGATACCTCCTAGTTTCTAAAAGAATGCATTAGTAGGATGGGCTACATCCTTTCAATGAAGGTTTCACCACAATTAATGTGTCTCAAGAATGATTGAATTATGAAAGATATCAACAAGAAGAACGATATCTGGCATGGCAGGTTTTTGTGGCCAAGCTGGAAGAACGAAAGTATGTCATAATCAAATTGACCTGCTTTACCAGTTAAAACAAAAAGAAAAACCACAAACATTTTCCACTTTTGACTGCTATCAAAGGCCTCCATTCTGAGGTAAAGTGGGTCATCTTTAAGGCACCATCTAAATGTCAGGATATGCAAGGAACATCTGTTGAGCATTTCATGGTTTAAATGTCTATTCTCGCCATTAAAATCTCCTCGCAGATAACATCGCAGAAACAAAGTACCCTTTATAATATACGGTCTGCCATCAAGCAAGGCCATTTGTTAATGAAATGAAGTCGCATGCCATAAAAAGAGCCCTTCGGTTTGCAGTAGCTTCAGAAGAAAGGCGCTGGACCCAGACTATCACCCAAATGACATAATCAGCTTAGAGAAGCCATAGAGAAAGGAAATTGCAGGAGAGCCCATACAGCAAAACCGCTTTTTCCACTCACAGTGACACACCTCCCTAGAGCATGTGGTGTTTTTCAAGTGCTAAGAGCATTAATGCTTTTATTTGGACACACAAACAACCCTGTCTCGAGTGCGCCGTGGCTAAACGAAAAGAAACTCTCAGAAAGATTGCGGAGGATAAACTCACTGGAGCCTGAGCTGAAGCCCATTCAAATAAATTCTGTTTTGCACACTTTGAAAGTACAATCTTTGTCCTGAAGTTTGTCCCTGGTCTACCTCATGAGTAAGTTTAACTGGCAAGGATGCATACAATCAGGCAATTAATCTGTGCATTATATTACTGCTGCTCTCCACAGATCTTACTTTAAATCCTGTGCATATTTATACAGATGGCAATACATCATCATTACATATCAACAAGCCATAACTTGGCAGTATTGAGACATTTTTACAGTAGATTTGATATATTTTGATACATATAAAAATATATCAATTAATATGAGGAAAAGGTAAGGCATTGGCTAGGTCAATTAACAGAAGTGCATTATTCAGCCTCATATTACTGTCAAAATCTTTTGCCAGGCCAATATATAGTATACATTAGGGCTGTGCAATATGGACAAAATAATCATCATATTGCGATTGTTTAAACATACATACATACATTCTAAATGTATTCAGTGCATAAGTGCATTACCAAACATTTTACAATGAATGAAATAACATTTACTGACAATGTGTGCATGCATCATAACATATGGTAGGTAATTGCGTCGGTAATTTCTTTGTGCCGTTTCTGAATAAAAAATTATGAATAGAAATCTAAAAAATTAACAGGTAGAATTGCAGCCTTATGCGATTTAGAAATTGCATGTGCTTAAATTACGAGAGAGAGTTAACATTAACATTAAAATAAATCTATATAATAAAGTATTTTGATATGTATAAAATTTTTCAATTTACTAAAATTTTAAATTTCAGTAATATGTAATAAATATATAGCCTATATATACACACAAAGACAGACACACACATACACATGTATATACATACTTGTTTGGTGGTGTATTTTTATGTGTATTTTTAGCATTGACCTGCCAATGTCATCCTTATACAATACCACAATAAGGAATTGCATCTCTACATAATCTAAGACCTCAAAATAACAACAACGAAAGTCTCTAAATACGTAATGGAAATACAAGTTAACCAACATTCCATTCATCAGGTCAACATAATCCACAAAACGAAGCTGGATCACGAAGAGGACAAGTTAAACAGCTTCAAATTTATGAACCATAAACCAGCTGTGACGTGGCTTCTTATTGTATGTGAGAATTTTTATTAGTGTTCCATTACTATAAAGATGAGGAAGCTAATCTTACCTAACTGGGACCGGATTCTTAAAACCTTCTTAAGAAAATATTTTAGAACTTTACTTTAAAACATTCTAATAATCTAAAATGACAGGTGTTGTTTGATTTCATGGCTGTTCTTGCTGAAGATTTGCTGATCGACTAAAAAAAGCCTGTCTTTTTGCACTGCATTGCAGATTACTGTAATAATCATAAACAGTGTTGTTGCAATATAAAATAAAAAATAAGGCCCCTGTTTAACAGAATTTTGAATTCTATAGTCATCACACATAATCATTGTTTACATAATCGATCACTGGTGTTACTTTTAAGTATTTGTGGGTTCAAGTGATACATATGTAGCTAGTGTTGTAATGAATGTAACAGCTTAATAAAATCAAGCATCTTACCTTTGAGGGAATTATACCAAACTTTTAAGACAGGTTAAAGGTCATCCAAACTTTAAAGCTCAACACACACTGTTCCAACAAACAGTGAACAATGCTAACAGACCTGATTGTTGAGGTTTTTTTGCAGCAGTGTGCTACGCTTGTTGACTTGCATTGGTCATTGCTTGTTTTCTCTATTGAACTTGCTGAAAATACTTTTTTTCATTTTTTGGAATATCTGAGAATATTGGTGATGGTAGCTATTGGTCAGTGTCAGTTGTTTTAGTGTGAAAAGGTCTTTTTAAGGATTTCCCTTGTCAAGGTTTTTTCTTTAGAACAATCTTAAGATAAGAACACTCTTTAGAAATGTTAATCTTTAAAAAAAATAAAATAAAATAAAATAAATTAACTAATCTTAGTATACGGAAATAGCAGTTACCAAGAACAGTATTTCTAAGAATGTTTTGTGAATCCGGTCCCTGATAACTAATTTTCAAATATCTTTAACCTGGAAAACAAGATATTAACCAGTGTGCAAACAGGCTAACCAAACCACCTGTTTTCAGATCTTGTCTAAACTACAACAGGGTTCGACTGATCCTGACAGGTGCTGTGCATACTGGGAAATGGATCATCTCTTGCAGTAGTGTTAACAGCTTAGCCATCTGGGAGAGTGGCACGTGCCTCCTGTGCGAACATATCCTGTTATATCCAACAAACAAGATGCAAAGAGTCTTCGGTGGTATCACAGTACACCATAAACAAAATGGTACTGTAGCTAAGCTGGTAAACCTATTATGGGTGCCGTCAGGAGACACAATAAAAGTCTAGTTGTAGAGACGTGACATTTTTTTGAAGGTTACAGAAAAATGTTATATTGTTGTACTTATATACAGTAATATGTTGTAGCTTTATATATATATATATATACAATATTATATTATAGATGTTATATTATATTTGTTCTGTCAAACGCTTAATTGCGATTAATCGCATACAAAATAAGTATTTGTTTACATAATATATGTATGTGTACTGTTTTCATTTATTACACACATATATATAAACATTCTTGAATATATACATGCATGTGTTTGTATGTATATATACATAATAAAAACACATGGTACACACTCATGTATTATGTAAACAAACCTTTAATGTAGTTAAGTTTGTAGTATGGCTAGTTACTCCCCAACACTGTCTATGAGTCCATTAGAGTCTCCACTGACCTTTGAGATGAGCTCATCGTGATTGGCGAGATGTGCCCGGCAGTGAATGCAGCTGTAGGTACGGTGACAGTTGGGCAAGTAAGCCTGGAAGGTCTTGGACTTTGTCATTTTTACCATCTCACAGTCGTGGTGCTCCTCACTGGGTTCCTCCGGGCTGGCGCTAGACGAGTTGCAGCTCTGCTGAACTTGCTGACAGAAGAAACACTGGAAGATGCAAGGAAAAGCCGTCGTTGTTGTGGAGTGGATGTGTGGCACGCTCCACACAGACACCACAGGAGAAAATACGACCTGGAAATAAAGGGAAGACCATTACTTTTTGGAATAAACATACTCTATCCTAGCAAACTATAAAAGAAAGGCTGAACTGACTCACAAAAAAAAAGAAAGAAAAAAAAGAAAACACAGTTCATCCATAAATGAAAAGCCTTACATCCTTTACTCATCCTCATGTTCTTCCGAAACCATATGTCTTTCTTGAGTTTTTTACATGAAACACAAAAGGAGAAATTACACTGTGGTCACTTTTCCATGCAATTAAGATAATTAGGAACAAGAGCATTCAAGCTTAAAAACACAATTTGTCATAGAAATTGCATGGAAAAATTACCGTTGAATGATGACATTTTCCATTTTTATATTGAACCTACATTCGCAATTAATGCATTTAGTAGATACTAAAAACACTTACGCTGCATTCAAGGTATACTTTTTGAAGTCAGTGTATTTACTGGGAACCATGGTGTTGCTAGCACCATGCTTAACTTGTGCGAAACATTTCTTTAGCATAGAAAATTAGTCCTAGAATACTTAGCAAATGAGCAGCTGAAATCAGATAAAAGCGAAAGAAAACAATCATTTCCTCTTCACCCGTGACAGCTTAAGCCCAAGCAGCCTGTGAGACGTCGTTTGCCTGATGAAGTGTGAATAATAATGATTTTCCCTCCAGTGAATACCACATATTTAAGATTCGCTTTTAGCAAACAATGGTTGTTTAAGCATGTCAAAAACTGCAGCTAGTTGCCCTGTGCACCAAGAGAACCAAGCTACTGACACTGTATACTTTCTTTATAGAAACTGTCTCTATTAGAGGATGACATTCAAATCAACTTGCTTAACCAGGCCAGACTGACCCCTTATTACAAAGCAAAAACATGCAGGAAATTACTTAAGGCTGCAATTTTTAATAGATTTAACATGTGCTTTTCTAACTGCCATCCCTTTTTGGCATTCATCTTTTCATATTTCACATACTATTCACACACAGACAATCAGAAAATAACAGGAAACTCTGCATAATGCACTAATGAGGGGGCAACAACACTCTAAGCAATAGAAAAATACAGACACACTTCCGCAATAGCACAGGAAGCTCCAACCATGCAGACCAACAAAACGCGCAAGCTCTGCTCCCGTGGCGCCAAGTGTTGCCAGATTTTGCTAAAACAAGCAACATGTTCTGACGTACCAAACCAAAATAAACACAAAGCAGCAACCTCATGTTGCTTTTAATTTGCGTTAAACAGACATTAAAGAATGTAAAATTAACCCTAATGCTTAAAAAATGTCTGCATATCCACACTTTTTTTTTACATATGAGAACGGACCTTTCACACACGAGAATTTTGAGATTCTGAGAAAAGCAGAAACAGGGAATGAACAGCTACTGCTTTTAAAAATTACATAATATACTGCGGTGCGCACAGCAGGTGGGGAAATTTGACATCTGCTATTAGTAGTTTATAATTCAATGTGCTGCTCTTGGCAGTCAAATATACAGTTGTATTGATATAATTGTTATTAATAAGCCCTCTAAACTGTCCATAGTTATAAGCGACTTTATGTAAACACATAAAGCACGGTGTCGCGCGCATAATAAGCGGAGATGGCAACACGGTTGCGCGTTCACGAAGGTAACCAGAGCTCGCTCAGCGCGCGATGTGGCACGCGTCTCGGTGGAAATGAGAACTTGTTTACCTGTAAAAGTCATATCTGTGGATATTTAATACGTATGGTGTTTTGCAGATCAACGCAAAATGTGCAAACACAAAAGGCCGAGATGTATGTGCACACAAAAATGACCACATCGCGTGCTCGCGCAGATGACAAGTCAAGCGTGCTTTTATAAATATAAGTTGATTTTGTAACCACAAACATTGTGAAAATATGTTTGTAATGTTCAGTCTGTTAAACGGCTAATTCAATTAATAAAACCCCCAAAAATCATAGAAAGAAGACCCGAGGACGGAGAATCTAAAGGAAGATCAACAGCAGACAAACAAAGGAGGTTCATGAGCGCGTGTTAACCTGAGAGGATAAGGCTAATCATGAGCATTATGGCTTAAGAAAAACAATAATAGCTATAACAAATCTAGCCATTTAAGAATGGCTACGTTAAGCTCCTAATAACTTATAAAACAACAGTAAGCGAGCCACTTATTCGGCGTAAGCATTAATTTCTTTCTTTTGTTTTACTTCCCTGAAGAGTGACAAATAACTAAAGCAAGGTCTTCATAAAAGCGATTCAGCGAGCCAACAATAGGCTACCAGTTACAAAAGGTGCAAATTGATTGTTGTCAGCGGGATCTTTAGAGAAAACAACAAAGAAACTGTGCGACTAACGTGGAAACAAAACAAAGACTCGTGCTTTGTGACAAAACCAGGAAGAGCTGAGTGACAGAGAATTTGAGACTTGATATCTGCAAACACCGATGTCAACGGTAAATAGTGTGATTCGTGCAATCAAAATAGCACTTTTGAGTTTTTATACTGTATATTTAACTTAAAAATCGAATGCATGCATCTATCTCCACATTTTCCCCTGACAGAGATTGAGAAAGGAATGGTTTTAAGGCGTCCTACAACAATAATCATGTTTTCTCGTATCAAATATAAGTCTCTAAGGTTGAAATGAACGTAAAGTATCAACTTACCACCTGAACTGGATGTCAAAGCGAAGTTTGGCATGGATTTTCTATAGGGAAGCTGGAAGCTTTTCTTCTCCAGAGTATACTTTGTGATATTTCTATTTCTATTGTCTTGTCTCGGTGCAGATTCCTTCTGAGACCTCAAACTGAGACTATCTGACAGTTCTGTGTGTCGGTTAGGCTGTACATTTCTCTAGTCTTTGTTGCACTCTTTGTGTTTGTGATAGACTTGCTGCTTTGTGTGTGGGCGGGGCGTCGCATTACTGGCGTGTAAAGCATCCAATAGACGAGCTGCGGAGGGCGGGGCTGACAGCCAAGCGAAATTAATCCCGGATGTGTAAATAAATACAATGTAAGTTAAAGATTACATGGGATAAGACGATGACTTCGTGTTTTGAATTATGTTCTCTACAAGAGCCACATGCATAAAAGAAAAACAAATCAGCGAGGTGAAGTGGACAGAAATGCTTTAGAATTCGAAAATTATTTCGTAATAAAAATAAACAATTTAGTATTCGTTAAATAGTTGAATGTCTTGCATTATAATCTGAAGTTATTAGTATCCTATCTTCTTTTTAGCCATATAATATCACTAATTGCTTATTATAATAAACCCACAAATACCACATGCAAACACATCAGTCATTTTTGAGCAATATTGCTCTAAACAGGGGTTCATGAAGGGGTGGGTTTCACAGCCTGACAGCACTAAAGAAATGGCCCCATCTTTATGCGTCAGAGAGCATCTGCTACGCCTTATAAATAATAAGTGAAGAGACTGCCTAAAATAAACGATGGTCACCAAAAACCAACCCAGAATTTTAGTAGCTGTACGCAACTATATCGCCTGATTCAATGCATAACGTTAAAACTTCCTTACACTCACACGAATGCCATTGTCATCATAGTAGTTGACAGTTCAAAGATGAATTACTAATTACCTATCGACGCACAGAAAGACAAAGTGTGACTATGATAATCGATATTGATTATTAGTTTCAAAAGCGAACAGGAAGGAGGGCGTGAAGTCGTCAAGGCTTCGTCTAAATAAGGAAGCCTGTCGCGTCGCCACTACTGTCCTGATGATGTCATATGTTTTCATTCTGCGTCCCATTTTATAACTCCGCACCATGGTAACCCACAGTAAAGCTTTTCACACGGACACAAGGCAATTATTACCCAGCTCACATAATAAAATAAAACTAAAGACAGGGGTGCTTTGCAGCGTCGTGTTGCTGCCTCCCGTATCCTTTAAAAACACAGCACACCAATGTGACCTTCGCTGAGGCGCTTAAGATGCAGTGCTCTTAAAGCAACTCACACACGAGGTGTTACGCATTGGAAAATGCCATCAAATATGAAAAGAAAACATGGAAAGATGTTGCACGATGCAGAATGCAATACCTTTTGGGTGGAAGTGGATCAGTTGTTCTCCCCACTGCAGGGTTTCTCATTTAGGAGCGCTGCTGCGTCCGCGTGTGTCACGACGCTCCGAGATGATGCTGCTGTTATTGTTGTTGTTGTTCAGAGTCTGCTGTTCATAGTTCTTCCGCTGTGACCCTCTCTTCTCTGCGGATTTCTTTCTTTCTTCTTTTTTTTTGAATGAGACTGTGATGCGGTCACGTACGAGGTCGCTATTAGTGTGCGCTCCACGCTTACTAACATTTACATCTGTCCTGTCTTCATTCACAAATATCTCGCACGCTACACAAGCACGCTACTTGCAAACAAAAAAGAAACCACAAAAAGTAAATTAAATATATAAGTTCGTATTTTACAGAATGCACTTTTGCAGTTGCAATTTCAGGAATTTTAAGGCAACAAAAATATATCGTAGGTAGTTATCTAGTCATCCAGGAAAAAAGAGTAGAATGCAAAAAGGGAGGTTTCAGAACAACAACAATAATGTATACTTTAGGTTCAATAATATGTATTTCTCCTCTTAGAGGCTTTTTTAATTCGTATAGGGTAATTGTATCTACTCGGTTGCACGCGCTGTAAAGTATACATTAACATTTTAAACAAGACCCAATTATAATACGATTAGTTACATAAAAGGTTTTTATTAACATACTTTTTGAAGCTGAAACAGTAAATAAGTATTGATCACTGAATGCTCTCGTTATTAAATGTATAGATGTCTTTCTTTTATTATTTATGGATTTATAATCTTACTGCCTCGGTGGATAGATTTTATAACTCAAAAATACCTCATGTGAATACCATCTGTTATATAAATATAAATTCCATGCCAGTCATATTACCGCCAATGAACATGATAGCAGTCGTTTCCAACATATATTATAGAGACAATCTTAAATATAGACTACAATATGTAGAAATTGAGAATTATGTTTCTATTGATCATGTTTGAGAATATAGGTATATCATGACGACATTCTCCTCAGCAGGCATGAAAGCCAATCAGGTTGAGGATAATTTGTGTCAAACCAATCAGCTGCCGAGAGTGCTCGCTCACAGAGCCAATCACCGCAAGCTCCGCTCTCCAGACAAACACGAGCCCGCGCACGCAGCATCTAGCTTGTTTTCGATAATGCGCGTTCACTGCAACGACACGTGCCAAATCGCACGGCGGCGCGCAGCAGTCCTTATAGCATAACATGTGGTTCAGGTAAACAGCGCGAAGGCCCGGATGTTGGTGCTATTTTTATCTTTTAAATCAGTCAACAACAACGTCATCAGTCATAATGCAAGTATTAGTTGAAAGGATAAATATGATATAGCGTATTGGTTATTAGTAAATAGGCTAAACCTGTTTAGCCAAATGTCAGTAGAGGTCTTAAGAACTGCCTCGGGTAATGACAATATGCCAAAATCACAATAATAATAATAATCTCAACCAAACTAACGTTCATTCTCCGTAAGCTGGAGTTGTTTAGAAACCGCAGTCAATTATATGTATAATTGTAGTGAGGACGAAAGTGTATGCTCGTCATAAAAATAGTTAAACTCTGTCTCCATCTACTGTTTCAACACTGCAATTGCTCCAAACGCTACAGGCATTTTCATAATAATTATACAATTTGTCCCGAGGCCGTGGTAAACTTACAGCTCAAAAAACGATATAATAATAATAATAATAATAATTATTATTATTATTATTATTATAGGCGCTATTAAAAAGGTCCTGCTAAGGTCCTGTTATATATATATATATATATATAAATACTGCTAAGCTAAAATAGATAACTATATAATTATATTTATGTAATGCTCTATAACAACAACAACCACATTAATAATTATTATTTATACATTTAATAATCCATTTTCAGCTACATAATAATATTAATTATTATTATTATTATTAAGGTTTAATTATTATTATTAGTTCTAGCTTTAGTTTTATGACAACTAATATATATATATGAGAAAATTGTCTCATATTAATTGTAATTGTTTTCAAAAAGAGTATGGTTACATAAAAACCTTTGTAATCATGCATCAGTGTTGAATAAGAAAACCATTTATTCTGAATTATTATACATCAATGAATGTCACATTCTCACACAAGAACATTTATAATGCTGTGTGCTTGTAGCTAGAATCCACAGTGCTATTTACAATGTAACTCCAGAGTCTAGCTTATTTTTATTCAACGTCTAAGTAGTTCTCATCAAGCTGCAGACGCTGATACTGGTTGTCATGGACGGCAGGCTCTCCAGGAACCAAATCAGTCTCATGCTCGTTTATTATTACATCACTGCACTGCACCTTTTCTTATTCACTCAATCAAGAGTGCAAAGAGGAGCACTTCTGTTGCTGTGCCAACCGAGACAACACAATGGACTCATCACGTCGATCACTGCCGTGCATCCAGACTTTACAGCTGATCTTGAAGAGATGCTAGCACTAACATTAAAGGAGGAGACAGAAATCGGAGGCAGAAATATAATACAATAGGTTTTATTCTGCAGTTTCTAGGATACATGACTTGGCAAATATCGGCAATGAACATTGGCCGTCTGTTTGAGCATTAAAAACAAGCTTTTGAGACATAATGCCACGGTTTTCAATAGATTCAAAAGATTTTAATATAATTTTGAAATATTTGTAGCACAAGTTTCCCCAGAGGGACCAAAACCTGGGTGTTTCCAAGTGAAAATCACAAAACTTGAGGAGATTAATACACAAGAGACATTTTTTTTACAAGATTAATAATAATAAATCACTAGACATTCATTTTTACAATAAAAACAGTTCTGCACAAAACTTTCAAGAACTGAAGGCAAAATGCAACAGGATCAAACCAGGAAGGGCAGAAAGAAAAGGCATGTTTATTTTTCTTTACTTCCTCAAATGAATCACAAAAGCTGTCACAAATAGGACTTAAAATTAGATAAAGATCTTTTTTTTTTTTCACTTTTTTTAAATATATATATAAATGTATATATATATCATTTCAAGAGTATACCGCAAAAAAGTCACAACTGATCCCCAACAAAAAGCTGCACAATAAATGTTATTGGTGACGCATAAAGGCACACAGAAACAGACAGGCTGCACATTGATTCGGCAGAAGCTATCTTACAGTTTCACTTTTTTTTTATTTTTTTTTTTTATTATTATTATTATTATTTAAGAGAATCGCCCCATTCTCTTCTTGATCAACCAACATCTGATACCACCTCTAGCTGGCGTCTTGCCAGATGCGTATAGATGCAAAAATGTAGGGTTAGTAAGCCAAAGAGAAAGCCAGTGTGGGGAAAGAAACACTCGCTGAAGCCATGCACATATGCGCACACCGTTATCAAGAACTTAATGTCTTAATCTTCAAGTGCTGTATAATATCACAAGAGTATGCATTATCGCACGTACAGTTCCAGGCAGACTTTCATTTCTCCTGGGTTTCCACGCATTCACTCATCAGCAGACTCAAATGGATTAATAAAAGGTGCATTTCCATGGCTAGAGGCTCCTAATTTCCACGTGGATCTGATTGAGCTAGTTCACCTAAAAAACTAATCTTATTAATATTGTTTTTTTTCTCCAAACACTGAAAGGAACCTGGATTTTGAAAGAAGTGCAACCTAAACGAACAAGCAAAATAAAGAGCTTCTTTTTAAACGGATTACACTCTATATAGGAAATATGAGACCACAAAAGGTAGGATATAACAAAAACCTGAGTCTCCAATAGTGGAATCCCCAGCAATGTGGCACTTCCATTTTCTTTGTATAGAAAGCTTTTTAACAGTCATGCAAGGGCACAGTCTTATTGATACAAGGCGGCTGGGGGTGCAGGGAAAGCAAGAAAGACAAAGAAATATACAAAAAGGAAAGAATGAATACAGATGAGCAGGCACTGTACGTTTATAATAGACACGGATTTTAAATGTACCCATTGTGACCGAAAAACTCAGGATCGTTCTTTGTCCCGTGACAAGTTTCTCTAAAGGACAAAAGTCTAGTTCTAGATGGACCTATGTGCATCTTTATATTAAAAAACAACTGGATTTCAGGATATATGTAAACCTGCATGGCACTTGCCTTATTGGCAGGTCATTTTGAGGGCTAGATCAAATATTGGAGAAAAGTATACACTTTCCAAGGTGGCCTATATCAGTTCTTTGGTGCTTAAGCAAATGTAACATTTGTCTCTTTTCTAAGGTTACTAGAAGTGATTAAGTGATTGAGAATCAATATACAAATAAGAATTATTCATATATTAATATTTTAATGTATATAAATAATTGCATTTTTTTTTATTCACACGCGGGCACACTTTCACACAGATGGGCAGGAAGAGAGAGCGTGAGTGTGAGAGAAGCTCTGCGCTTTCACTGTAATGAGAGCGAAGCAGGAGTGCATGTTCTTGGCTGGGGTCAGGTGAACTTTGAAGGCTGCCTGTAGTTTTTGAGTTTAGAAAGAGGAGGAGATAACGATGGTGATGAGGGCGATGAAGACCAAAAGAGGACTACAGCGCACAGTGGAGTGGAGACAGAAGCATCAGCCCGATCGAATCCAGACCAACACCTACAGACGGAGGAAGAAAAACTGGATTAGTTAACATTTTAAATGCAACTATATTCCAAGCAGAGCATTAAAGGAACTCTAGCATAGATCAATGAATCCAATTAGACCAGTAGCATCGCAATCGGAGAATGAACCTATTTCCAAAAAAAGTGGAGTGTTCCTTTAAATTGTTGTAAAAATGGCTTTGGTGAGGTTTGGAGTCAGTAGGCAACACTTAATTTGATCAGAAGCAGCAGTAAAGACTGAATAAAAATGTATCACCATTTCCAAAAATATTAAGCTGCTGCTTTCAACATTGATAATCATATGCAATGTTTCTCGAGCAGCGAATCAGCATATTAGAATGATGTCTGAAGAATCATCTGACACTGAAGACAGGAGTAATGATGCTAAAATGTATTGTTGCATCACAGGAATAAATGGCATTTTGAAATACATCAAGTAGAAACCAGTCATTTTATAATGCATTGGTATTTCACAATATTACCATTTCTTTGGTGTTTTTAATGAAATAATATGCAGCCTTGCAACACTGGGTTGGAAAAGATGCTATGTGTGACAATTATCTGTGCCATCATCACTAATAAAGTTTAAATGTAGCATCGTGAACTGTTGTTATAGCAATTTTATTGAATAAAAATCATCAACAGGGCATCACACCAGCAGGCACAGAGTCACAGGTTGTTGCTGACTCCAATTTATCTACACTTCATTCATTATAGAAGTAGTCCTGCTAATAAAATCTTTTCAGCTTTTCAATGACATTCATGTTCTTGGCACCAGGAAGTGTGAAAGGAACAACCACGGAACAGCTGCTCTGCCTCCAGAGAATCATCCGGATTGCACACAGGAAACACTGGATGTCTTTACACTACTGACAAACCCATTCATTTCTTCATGTTCATCACTGTTCAAAACTCCGGGTTAGTAAAAGTTCATGCTTTTATTCCGCATTAAACTGACCAAAACTGACATTTTCTACAGCAGCAGATGACATCGAATAATTTCTGAAGAATCATGTGACACTCAAGACTTGTAAGCTGTGAAACTATGATTCATTTTAAGAAATGAGCAGAATGGAAATTCCTCTCTAAGTGCTCTAAATGACTGGATTCTTCGTACTCGCTAACAGTTACAAGGAAAACAGTTATCTATGTCGTAGGTGATTGATTTAGTTGTTTATTTGCTTCGTGCACCTGGTTTAGTCTGTAGTTTACCTGTGTGAGAGGCTATGGTCTGTAGCCGGGCTGGAAACGTGCAGTTTCTTCAAAGATCAGCTCTTTCAAAGTCTCTTTGGGCAAGTCATCCAGCTCCATATCGAACTTAAACGGAGCCTCTGCAACAGGCTATGAAAGGACAAATAAAGCATAGATACCGTGAGATAAAATGCTTTACCCACAGTTCATTTGCTTATACCAATATAACTCTATTTTATGGTACCACAACTGTTTTTCAGTGTTCTACATTTATCAAGTATATACTAGTCAACATTTGAAGTTGATCGAAGTTGTAGTAAGACAAGAAAAGGCATTGTAACTTTGTTAAAAGGTTTTGATCCCCTTCAAATGTTGACTACTGTCAGAGCTGCCTTGTGTGCAATAGGACCAGTGCTAAGCGCCATGCAATTAGCAATTTTTCTATAAAAACAACAGCAATAATCTTAAAATATCAAATGAGCATAATGTAAAATTGCTGTTGTGAAAAAAGGGAAAATGGGCTAATCAGGCAAGACACGGTAGCTTTAGAAATCATACATTCACATGCTAAAACAACTTATTTTAAAAGACACTCTACAGACAGTCAAAGGTCACTGTGGCCTTGTGGCTATTAAAGTGCACCTGTTTGTATAGTGCTATAGTGTTTGAAACGCTCTCAACCTTTGGCCACCATAAACTATGCACCATGAACTCCACGATACGCAACTGTGGAGAATATGAAGAAGCTAGTGTTCCTGACAGCAGAATTAAAAAAGAAATATATATATATATTTTTTTACTTTATTTAAATAATTAATGATGATGATAATTTAGCATGTAATTATAAAGATAATTAGTATTGCTGTTTGTCTTATTGTAAAAAATTAAATTAAAATAATAATAATAAATTATTATTAAGCATGTAAATGGAAGATAACCTTATTATTAACAAAAATAACTGCAATGATTGCTCTTATTGACTAATAGTGCATCTTAGTGGAATATTTTTACCCAATGCAATTTATTAAGACTATTAAGGATTAAGTAATCCTTGCTTAAAAAAAAAAAAAAAAAAACTATCAGTGAACTGACCTCATCTGTGGGGTCATAGTACTGTTCCAGGTATGGGTGAGCCAGCGCCTCCTCCACCTCAATCCTCTTATGAGGGTTAAAGGTCAACATCTTATCCAACAGGTCCAACGCTACAAGAAAACAAAAAAATATATACAAATATCACACCAGCTCATAAAAAATGATGCTGCTCTTTTTAACGGACCCAAGTAGAGTTGTTTTAACAAGAAATTTAAATATATGTTGTTAAAATGAGTCCGTATGTGAGTGTTTAAGGTGGCTGGTTTGAGGACGGTTACGGGGACTAGTTTCTTTGTGTGCTATGTGTGGAGATGACCTCTGACCTTTAGGGTCGGCGTTAGGAAACAGGCGGTTCCAGGGTACTTTGAGGCGGAGGGGAAGTGACAGCAGGTAATTTCTGGCTTTAATGTTGATAATGCAGTTAAGATCCTCCTGAGAGGGGGAGCCCAAAATACCTACAGGACAGAGAAGACAAAGAAAAAAGATAGGATATTAATGAAAATACAGAACAAGAAAACAAATGGAAAACAGCCTTTGTTTGTTGCATTATTATTTCCATAAAAAAAAAAAAGAATTATATATAAAATATATATATATATATAGTAGATTTATATATAAATGTGGTCACATTACATGGTCGTACTTCATTTTAAAGTCCAATTCTTGCCATTAACAAGAAAACAAAGACAAATATATACAAATATCACACCAGCTCGTAAAATAATTATGCTGCTCTTTTAACTGTGACTTTTGCCTTAATCAACTACTAATTTGCTGCTTATTAATAGTTAATGTTGAATATGGTCATGAAAAAATACGTGCTTTATAATAAACAGACAATATGTTAAAAATAGGAGAGCAGTGGTCCCTATACTAAAGTATTACCCAATTCATTAATATACATTTAAAATGCAATTTATTCCTGTGATTCAAAGCTGAATTTTTTGCATCCTTACTCTACTCTTCAGTGTCACGTGACCTTTCAGAAATCATTCTTAAAAGCTGATTTGCTGCACACAAAACATTTCCCATGATCAGTGTTGACGACATTGTGCTGCTTAATATTTGTATGGAAAGTAACTTTGATAGGGGAATATTTTGCTAGAAGGTTTTAGATAGAGACTTCAAATTTGTTGTGGATAATGTTGATACTCTCCTCTAACTATGTGCCAAATTTCACAACTTTTTGCCATATTTATCCGCTCATGTTTACATTATACAGCATTCAAGTATGCAGTAGCTGTGATAAACACCAGTCTGAAGCAGAGTAGGAAAAACAGCCCATTTAAAATTAAAATGACAAAACCAATCCAGAATACACACTTTTTTTTGGTTTTGTGGACACTGAATTAAATAAATGCTTGTTCAGAGAATGAGAGAGATGGTACAATAATAACCCAGTGCACCAGGCTAATGATGTGCAGATGCAATCTAAATGAGGAAATAAGGAGAGTTATCAACAGGGAAACATCTGCTTGCACAGGCCAGACGGGTTCAAGCGCACACATGCCAATGAAAGAAAGTGTTACTACAGAGATTGTGTCTCTAGGAGCCAATGCTACGGGTTTTGGTGGGAAAACACAGGCAGCAGCTTGGACAACGTTATCGGCTCGTTGCAGGGTCAAAATCAACAGCATCGCTGACAGGAAACCCTGTCTGAGTTTTTAACTGATGCAACAGATGGAGAAAGGGAAAATAAAGAGAAGCGAAGCGCCGACATCTGATGTGCTTCTGCTTGCAGGAGAAATGATGAATAAGCTTTTTTGATGATAGCCATCAAACCCTTATCTTTGTCTTACTATGCAAAACTGACCACAATGTATCATGTTTCAGGCCAGAGACGGATGGCCAATGTAGAGCTTTTGAAGAGCGTTCAATGTACATCAATTATTCAGCTGACTGAGTAAGCATGTCTTTCATTACAGATGGACAGCTTTATGAAAACTGTACAAAATCAACTCATGTTTCTTTATAAGGAGAGCTTGATGTCAGTGTTTAGTCATCCTGATGTCCCATGTGACTGAAGTGTTCACTTCAACATCAACATGAAAAGATAAAAGATCCATCAAAAATAGCAAGGTTTTATGATACCAAGTAAAGCACGTTTAAATGAAGGAATGCAACCATTCCTAAGAAATTATTTTAAAAGATTTTCAAATTAAGATGCTTTTACTTGAGAAGGAAAATGGAGAAAGAAGTCTTTATGAGATTAAATATCTGCCAATGGGCTCAGAAACTCAATTATGTTCGTCTCCTCATAAAACAAGATTACATATCTTCACTTTGCATCTCAAGCAAATGTATCTTGATCGAAGGATGTTTAGATATTGGTTTTAGAAAACAAGACAAAAGACAGGTTTGTCATGCTCGTTAGTAGGACTGAAGTGTTGATTTATTTTATATCAATGATTTTCTATTATTATTTTAATAAATTATTTATTCTATTTTATTATTTTAACTATTTTATTGATAAAAAAAAATTTACAGCACAATTTTACAGTACAAAATTACAAAACTCCTTTTTCAAAGGATAAGAAAATAAGAGGAAGCACAATAAAGTATCTCTTTTGTTATAAATGCCCGCATTACAAGTCTAGAGAAATGCTGCGACGCATGAAGTGTGTATGGAGCAGTGGTTACGTGAACTGAGCTGCTCTGTCACGCTAAACACAGTTATCGTAATCTTCTGTTGCTGTTACTCTGCTCAGAAGAAGCTATAAACTGTTAGTATTCCTGTTTATCTCAATCATCTAAATTCATCTCTCAGTATGTTTCCTAAAATCTTGAAGACATCTGAGGCATCCTTTTATCATCTGAACCACTAAGCTTTTTAACCTGAGCTGTAAATGCCAAATGACTAATCATGCTACACTTACAGGAAATGACATCATGACAAGGATGTGTGGCTGCTGGCACCACAAGAGCATAAACACAAACCCTCACTATTGGCTGTAAGCTGTGACGTCAAAGGCTGCTGACAGGGAAATATATAAAGTCCACGGGGTTGTTTACCTAAGATGTGGTTAAGTTGGTCCAGATAGTGTTTCCCAGGGAAGATGGGTCTATTCGAAAGCATCTCAGCCAGAATACAACCGACCGACCATATATCAATGGACTTCGTGTAACCCTGTGAGAGAGATAGACAGATACATGAAGAGATTTTTCAT
>JAUCMT010000105.1:1828356-1838516 GCA_032357475.1 Enteromius thamalakanensis
CTGAAAAAGTTGGATCGGTGCATCCCTACTTGAGACATGGCATTGGATCATATGTTAGTTATTGTTTCATAAGCTTATTTTATTTATTATTCATTTACGATTGATAATTCTTGATTTATAATCATATCTATTACAAACGAGATTTAAAAGGCTCAGTTTTCTTCCTTACAGAACAAATAAACAACACAGAGGGATACAGTACTATTCATTTTAATAAGTAAATAAATATGAAACTGCACAGCTGTTCACTTGAATGATTTATATTTATGATTTATACATGAAATTCCATAAAAGGTTTAAAAACTTCAGTTGTTTTATTTTTGAATGAAAAGAAGGCATTATGTATTATTTCTTCCTTTATTGTTTTACAATATGCATACCGGGAATTTTAAAACAAAATTCACAGAAGCACTTTGTTCTGAACTGCCTACCTCGGAGATACAATAAAAAAAGACTTTGAAATTTGGCATATTTGTTTTTGCAGTAGTTTTTGGGGTGTTATTTGTCCTGTGAAGATCGAGATATATTTTTTGCTCCATATCGCCCAGCCCTACTACATACCGTAAACTGTGGAAGGAATACCTATGACTGTACCCATAAAGCTGAATTGGCATTTTGTTTGTCTATAAACAATGCTACATAATGGTACAGAAAAGTAGCAATTCACCAAATGTAAATGTGAGAAAGGGTGGTGATGAAAATCACGCTTGCAGGACTGATACTGAAAAATCACTTTATGCAAAACATTTAAAAATGCTTTACTTCATTTAGTTTTATCAGATTTAATCTTTAAAATGTACTAAAATCACTATTTTTATGATGGCTCAGACTTAAAATATTTAAGAAATAGCACAGAATATTTAATAAATAAATAAATCCCTCAAACATAAAAAGGACCTGCAATTGAACAAACACCAAGTAATATTTAATATTAATATAAGTTAATATTTTAAGTATTTCAGAGGTTGCAAAAACAAATTGTTAAATATTTTATATATACACACACACATATACACACACACACACTTTTTTTTTGTATCTATAACCTTTTGCTTAGACATTTCTTAAGCTCACTCATCTTCACACACGAGGTTCATGAACGCAAAGAACTTGACAGATACAATCACATCTGAGCGTAACCATGAGCTGAACTCTCTGCACTGCTGACACACTGTTAATGCCAAATCTGTGTCAGGTGCACCAATAATGCAGCATCTGCACCATTTTCTCTTGCGCAGCAGAAACACGCTCATCAAGCAGGTCATCATTTATGACGGGGTTTTTTTGTTGATACCAAATTTCAATTCATGTAAATTTGACAAGTACAAAGTTTAAGGATCAAGCATGTAGCCGGCACCTTGCACAAAGCACTCTAAAGAGGCAGAAAGTGGAGAAATTACGCAGAGGTGAAGAAAGACCATGAAAGAGAGAGAAGAGAGAGAAGCAGAGATGGAGGGACACGGCAAAACAGCAGGAAAAAAGGGAAAAGGAGAGAGAGACATGGTTTCCACGGAGACGGACAGACAAGACTTTGCGGTTAGAAGTTATGCAACAGGCTGTTGCCATGGTAATTTGAAGGAGGGGGCGGAGACAGGCTGAACGTTGGTAGTGAATTTACACAATACTCTGACAATGCCAGATACCCTCAGTGTGAAAGAGGGAGGAAAAAGACGCTCCAATGGCGTACAGCATGTCACCAAATAATAAAGATGTCTATAAATAAAGCTGGGGCTGCATGGAAACTGAAGGGAATGAATGCTGCATGTGAACATCCTAAAGGCTGAAAATCAGCACAGAAACAAGCACGGATATAAAACACCAAAAAAACCTCCCTACTAGTGTTGCGTGTGTGTAAACCCTCAGCGTGGCATCAGCAAAGTGTAGCTGAAGGTCTATGTGAAACAATCAGATTAGAGAAGGGAAGAAAACCCCAAACAATGCTTCAGATGCTTAAACTTACGAAGACCATGATTTCTGTAAAGCTCATGAATCCTGTCAAGAACATGTTTAAGTTCAAAACAAATAAAAAATGTCAAATAAATAATAGATTTTATAGAAAATTTCCTAATTCTCATAAAAAGATCCTATTTTATTGAAATAAAGTGTGCAAACAAGTATTACAATGTGTAGATAGTTCATATTATATATATATATATATATTTATTTATTTTTAACACTGAAGTATGAGCAAGATTATTTGCATCACACTAATAAGAACTAGGTCAGAACATACGATCGTACATTTCATCGCCCCACATTCTTATTAGCATAATGAGTCTGGAAGGTTTTTATCCATATTTTATCCAAATTAAAATCAGCAAATATTTAAAGGCAGAATATTTAAATACATAATTACTACATAATTGTTTTAATTTGAGAAATGAACTGATACAAATCAATAAAAATAATTAACATCAATAAAAATAAAATGATTAAACAACTAAATATGTAGACCATAACTAAAAATAAATAAATAAATAAATAATTAACATTATGCAAATTTCAATTTATCTTTACCATAACAGATCCAGAATTATTTGGACTTTTTTAGTCAGATCATCATGCATTAAATAATAAAATGCATTAAATACTTCATCATAACAGTAATAAGCAATGTGCACCATTTTCTCTTGCACAGCCCCATGGTCAACAGGCAGTATGAATTTTTTGTCATGCTACAGTAATGAAATTTGCATTGCCTTCATGAATAATTAAAGTTCATAATCATAATTCATTAGTTTTCATAAAAATAATGTCACTGCAAAAAGAAAAAAAACAACAACTTTAATTTGACTTTGGGGTGAATCATAACCAAAGCATGTTCTTGATTTTGTAAGATTTAAGATATAGACGCATTATGCAATGGCATTAAATGTGTTTGACATGTCTATTTGTGCATTCGTGAGATTCCTTTTAGCAGGCTTCTAATGCTTCAGGAAAAAAAAAAAAAAGAGATGCTTCCTTTTCAATGCCTTCCTTCTGAGGGTGAAAAAGACTCATGGAAATAGGTCTGGGAAGCCACAATGTTGGATAATCCTTTCCTTTCCGTTCCTAACCCAGAACGCACGCATGTTTTCAGCTGTGCCAGTAAGCAGCTTCTCCCATTCTTAAGACCATTAACTAGGTTGAACGGTTTCAGCACTCTGAACAAGTAGACCACACAGGACTTAGTTCACAAAACTAGCCGTTTAGAAATGTGAGGGGTGCAAATGTCAACAACACAACTCTAGGCTTGCCAAAAGTGTTAAGACATTTCTAAGGAGTTACGAATAACTTTCTAATTAACCACCTTGAACTGCAAGAACTGTAAACAGTGCTTTTCCACCTTATTACGCACACGTTCTTGATGTTCCTCGCATGGTTGGTATTTTTTGCTAATCAAAATAATCAAGCACTCCGACTTTCCTTTCCTCTCTATGTTGCTGCTCCTTCTGACACTCCTCCCAGTCAGGCTGGTCTGTGTGACGGCAGATTGACGTCCTTGGCAGAATGGTTGCTATGGAGACTGGCACCGTGGCAGAGTTTGGCATGGCCCAAGCAGTATATCCACACACAGCCTGCGCTCAAACAGTGTGTGTGTGTGTACGTGCAGGCATGTGTGAGCGTGTACATGTACTGACTAATTTATCTGCATGTGCATTTGTGGACACACAAGATCTTGATGTGCATAAAAGAAAGTGTAATTATCTGACTAGATCCCTCACTGCACATACACGTATATCAAAACCCGGTGCAAATTAGGCTAGGCTTTGAGATTTCCCACAAAAATGTCTTGTACTGACATGTTCATTACTTCTAATATTTCTCTGGTAACCACAGACAATAATATAGGACATTGGAGATCACAGGAAATATCTGGTACATCTGAATGGGGGAACAGCTTTTTTCCTTATTTATTTATTTATATTGATTTCATGACTAAAGATGATAAATGCGGTAAACTGATGACACATTTACAAGTGAGCAAAATCAGGTGGTATGAGAGAAAATAATCTGCTATAATCTTGTTGACATAACTGGCATTCCGGTAACTAAAACAACAAAAAGTTACTAAATATTCTATAACCAAAGAAAATGTATTAAACCTAGCTAGTTGCCAAGGCAACATCTCTCATTTATAGAATAGAGTATATACTAGGAGGAAATTTCCTCACTGGTTAATCGTCATTTAGCACCGGTATCACCGCGGTGGAGGCGGTGTTTGAGTTTTCCGTCTTTTCCTCCTTTACATCAGTTTTAAATAGCCTGAAAGCAACCTGCGTGTTGTACTTTCCCTTTTACATTGGCAGAAATTTGACATCAGTTGCTTGAAATTCAAGCAACAACAAAATACAACACAGAACATAGAAGTTTTATTAAAACAAATAGCTACACCATGCTATAATCCGAATATAAAATTACACAGTTTAAATGGGTATACAAAACAAAAAAATCAGGCCAAGTGTCATTGTGGCTAAAAAAGTTGGCGGCAAGCCTAGTAAATACTACAGAGTTTTTGTCATAATGTTGTTTATGTACAGGCATGCCAGGGTTTATATAGTTAACTAAAACAAACCCAAAATATAATATAATATAATATAATATAATATAATATAATATAATATAATATAATATATCCGAAATAAAACTCACAAACTATTATATTTTTTTTAAACTGAAATAAAACTTAAAAACTATTTGGAAATTGAAAAAAAAAAGAAAGAAAGAAAAAAGCAACAAAAATTGGGAAAACTTTAAAATCTAAATAAAATATTTATAAAATTATTCATAGAATAATTTTAAACCAATTTTAAAAAAATACAAGTTAAACAATATAATTGTATCTTAATACTAAATCCCTACATACTATTAATGGGCAGAACTGATTAATATTTTAAACAGGAAACAATAAAGTACTCCAAAATAAAATTAAGGTTAAGAAAAGATGCACACAATAAGAGAAGAATAGATTAATCAAGTGCTCCTGAAATCCATTATTATTTAATATCATGAACTCCCTAAAAAACTCTTATTTATGAAAATCTGAAAAAAAGTACAGTTCTCACAGGATATTCGACCAGCACAGACTCCATTTACTCAACTCAAGCTCAAGTGGACAAACAGTCATTATCGTAATTATTAATGTAATTTGAACAATAATGAAGAGGTGCTATTTGCAACGAGGGCACACAAGATCTCAATTTACTCCAGCTATAGATACATGTGTCTGAGTGAGTGAGTCAACCTGCTAAAGCAAACAGCCATAGAGATAAGCTTTTACACCAGACCCGTGTGACACATGTAATGGTTGTGCTACAGGAAACTCTTACCCTCAAACAACGTAGCAAAATTTGTATAATTACCTAATAACCAGATGAACTGTGCTTATATTACTAAAAGCATAATATACCTATCAGTAACATTTTGGAACAGCATAAAAGTTTAATTACGCATGTTAAAACTGTGGCATTAGCATTTCTCTGGTAACCACAGAGAATAACATAAAACCGATATATCAGTGAATAATCTGAATGAAGCACTCCGCACACCTCATATTGGGTTTATAGTGAACAACACATGACCAAACCAGGAAACAGAACCCACTGCATCCGCTTGTCTGAAAAAGTGTTAAAAGCAGCCTAAACTGATATCTATGGACTTTAATGTTAATCAGTTAACCTAGCTAGTTCATCTTAGAAATTCATTAAAGATTTACTTCCATTCGCTCAATCCAAGATGTAGATGAGTTTCTTTCTTCCTTCATTAGAACAGAATTAGGGAAATGCATCACTTGCTCACAAATGGATCCTCTGCAGTGAATGGGTGCCAGAGTCCAAACAGCAGATAATAATTATTACAGTAATCCACAAGAAGTCCAGTCCATCAATTAACATCTTTTGAAGTGAAAAGTTGTGTAATTATATATATATATATATATATATATAAATAAAATTATTGCATTATGAAGTTGTTTTCACTCCAAGCAATTGTTTCCAGCTAAAAACAAATCTCCTCCATTACTAAAAATGCTTTTTTCCAGTGGGGAAAGTCATCTTGTCTCAATCAGGAAAGAAATATGCAGAGATCAATGCTGTTTGAAAGCATTTCTAGACAAATCTATAGGACTTAATCAGTAAAGGAAGTGTTACTATGGACCAAAAGCGTTATTTAAAGTTCAATTGTCTCAACGATGGATTTGGATTTTCTTAAAATTACGCAGCTTTTCCATTCTCTGAAGCGGTGTGGATTGCTTTTGGATTATTGTGATGTTTTCATCAGCTGTTTGGACATTCTGACGGCACCCATTCACTGAAGAGGATCTATTGGTGGACAACGATGTAATGTTAAAAATCTGTTCTGATGAAGAAACAAACGATGGATACAACAGTTGTTCGTTCATTTAGCTAATGCATAAACAAACACCAATAAGTGAAGCCTTGTTGTGAACAGTTAACAGTTAATGACCAGATGTAAAAGGAATAAACGGCAATTCTTGTAACCTAAAGTAGAAGAACTCCAAAGAAAATATTCAAAGCTGACAGTGCTACCACAAAATTCTAAAGCAAGCAATTTTACAAATTAAATTAAAGCAGAAGCTGTCCATTTAACAGATTCATACTTTTAGTGGCATTAGTAAAAGCAGTTTGTTGAAAATGAAGAAAAAATTTAAAGCCCAGACTGAAATTGAAGCTAGAGCGTTATGTCCTGTACGTAACAAAAGATAATATTTGGAAATGTCCAGTGATTCCCACAAACATCTGCATGCTATGTGAAGTGATTGAGAGACAAATTTACTTTTACTTCAGCACTGAGACAAACGTTATGAAGTACAGAGGCAGGGTTATGTCCTGCAGAGTAAACACTAACAGGAACTGTAACTGGGAGTCAGTTCTGCAGCATTCCTCCTCATGGTTTAGAGACGCTGCCCACAGTGCCACTTCTGCAACATACCACATCAGTGTTGCGAAACTTGGGAGACTTAAAACGCAAGTAACAACACATTGTAGTCAAAGGATTAGAACGCACACATTTCAGAATCACTGATGTGACCCCGGACCACAAAACCAGTCTTAAGTCGCTCTGGTATATTTATAGCAATAGCCAAAAATACATTGTATGGGTCAAAATTATTATTATTATTATTTGTTTTTTTGCCAAAAATTAGATCATATAAAGATCAAATCAAGATCATGTTCCATGAAACTTCCTACTATAAATATATTAAAACTTAATTTTGATTAAGTAAAATCCTTTGCTAAAAAAAATAACTTTGCTAAAGTGATTCTCTCAGCATGTCCAGATTCTCTGGTGGATCTCCTCCACCATACATCAATTAAACTTATTTATTCAGCTTTCAGATGGTGTATAAATCTCAATTTAAAAAATATTACACTAATATCTGGTTATGAATTAGCTGAATACCCACTAATAAATGCATATGACCAGGGTCAGATGAGGTGATAAGCAATTTAAATGAGACATTCATTTGTAAAATTACGCTAACTTTTCATTTATCTGGTAATTGCAGACAACAGCATAAAACAAGAGATATCAGCAATTAATTTTTGCATTTGAATGGATGGGGCACTTTTACAACAATCATTTAGGTGATGATGCAAAAAAATAGACATTCAGCAAATCCAAAACTTGCACCGAAAGCAAAAACTAACAACAATAACTAAAAAAAGAACTTTAGGTCCAAATAAGGTTTCGTTTGTTAATATTATTATAATAGTTAACATGAGCTTACAATGTAAAACCGTACTTACGAAGCATTTATTAATCTTAGTTATTGTTATGCCAACATTAACTAACACATAAACCATTACTTTTCACAGAATTGTATAACACTTTGGGTTAAAAAGGTTGTGTGTTTTAAATTACCTTAACATTAAATTACAGAAAAAAATTGTAAAATTTTTTTATACAATGGCTGAGAGAGTGACAGTAAACCCCTTTATCTTTTCTGAACACTAATAATAAAACCTGTCATTTTTAATTTGTAAAGTCAAAGAAGTGCTATCAGTTTTATTATTTTCCAGTTCACCCCTATAAAAGTTCCCCTTAACTTTTGTCAATTTCTGATCGTGAGAAATATGAAAAGCATCTATTTTTAAAATATAAAAAAAAAGTTTAAAAGGTTTATCTGTTGACATAAGTTGGCATGAAATCTAAATTTCGAGCATCCTTTCTTCTCTATTTTGACATTTTAAATGAACAAGGAGAAAAAACAAAAGGCATGACTTTTGTCCATCAAGAACTGATTGTTCTGTCATGAACAAAAATGAATAAATGTTATCAAAAATATATTGCTTACTGTCAAATCATATCAGCTAACGAATTAACTAATATCTGTTATTTATATATGGTCTGGCACAAGCAGTGATGCTATGAGACGTGTAGTATTACATAATAAATATCACAGCATCTATAGGCTTCTTAACGGACACGATTCAGGCATGCAAACATTATGCCAATTTCATTTTGTAATCGGAAGCCATCCTCGATCTGCAAGTGTGACAACATGCGTTTAATATCCAGATTATATTTAACATCTCATCCATTTATACCTAAAACACTAAAAGCTGTATTTAAGCCTCTAGAATACAGCTTAATTACACTTGCCATGCGAATCTACAGCAGACACCCCCTCCAGTAATTAGACACCGTTATACAATGGGAGCAAGCGCTTGTTACGGGAATCACCGCTTCAGTGCAGCAGAACAACAAAATGGACTGCAGCCTTTCACCTCACTTTCTCCATTCCTAAATCCACTTACCCGCCCCTTCCCTTGCATTTCCTGCCCTCTCTCTGCTCATGGTTTAAAACTGAAAACCCAGCCTGTTCCCAACCTCCCTCAGTCAGTAACACAGCTAAACTCCACATTCTCCAGCCATTACATCACAGGGGGCCTCTCAGCGAACGCCAGGTGCTATTTGAAGAAACTGACCCGCAGTTGCAGTTACTGGAACAGTATTGTGTTTACAAATACAGAAAAACGGTTCCTGGGTTATGGACGTCATCAGTCTAGAATATCTGTAAATGCTCTCGCAATGATGAACGTGGGGCATTCGAGGGTTCAATGAAAACTGCAGCTGATCAAACGGCCCATTGTCTGTGACTTGCATTACTGGTTTCCGAAAAATACTGCCAATGGTAACAGCGTGTCTGTATTTTGCATAATACAGGACAGGATGATGGCCATCCCGAAATGCTTCCTCGTGGACAGAGGGGTGTAATGCAGGATGCAAAATCCATCAAAACATCCAGAACTCCCAATCGGCAGCGGCACCTCTAGGATCTTTCCACACTATAATACAGCAAAAATGGGATCACCGCTATTGAGAAACTGAATTAAAGAAGCTATTAGGTAAAATTCACTCTCTGTGGGATTCAAAGCATATTAGTGGACACTTGAGTAGCTGATGACATCAGCAGATCTTTGTAAGGACACTTCAAAATAGATATCAGCAAAACTAAGTTTGTGCACATTAAACATCTCAAATGACAGATCGAGTGATTTAATGCCGCACCAGGATGAAAACTATGAACAACAAAATTCATTTGATGCCAAGAATTGCCGTTTAACATCCAAATGTTACCTCTTTCTAAATCCAATGACTTGCTGCTGTGTTTTATTTGCACATAAGCAAATAGTTCTCAAATATTGAGAAACATATTGTCATGTAAATATTATGGGGAAAAAATGAGTGCTAAGAGAGATACAGAACATATATCATGTGAATAATGGATGTTGTTTTAATATTATGTTGAGTCAATAAAAAATTTCCATTTAATGGATTCTTTTAAATGCAGAAAAATATTTCCTGAAGAAAATTAATGACATTTTCCACAAAAATATCAGCTGTTTTTAACATTATGAAAATTAGCAGTGAATCATAATATTAAAGTAATTTCTGAGGGATCATGTGACACTGATGACTGGAATAATGATGCTGAAAATGCAGCTTTGTGTCACAGGAATAAATTACATTTTTAAATATATTATAAAATAGAAAATTATTCTACTTTTCAGTGTATTTTATAAATATATTTGGACATAAATAGCACTACCATTCAATATAAATCCATAAACTAATACATAAATACTTATTAGCACTACTATCAACCAAATGATTGGATATATTTTATAATTTTTATTAGAATTGTTTATTTTATA
>JAUCMT010000105.1:1853409-1866201 GCA_032357475.1 Enteromius thamalakanensis
TAAATGTTAAGAGCTGTCTAAACTGGAAAAAGCTTGCACTGAGATATCTTAAAATACATTATTGTCATTGTTTGGTCCTAAAATGCTCACAGATAATGCATTTTTGTAAAACATGTTTCTAAAAACTCTTAAATGTCCGAAATTAGTGAAGGGCTAGTCCTGGCTTAATCTAATCCCTAACCAGGAAACCGGCCCATTATGTCTTAAAATAAATAAATAATAAAGCATAGGACCTAAGTTAAAAAAAAAAAGATTAAAATAATTAAATAATCATTTAAATAAATAAAATAATTTAAGAAATATAACTGGAGAACCCCCCAAGCCTTAGAGAGTCTGTTAAAAAGAATTAGTAAAGAAATAGTAACTATATATTAATAAAAAACGATAATATAATAATAATACATGTAATAGTATAATAAATCATACACAACAGTAAGTAGAATTTCTTTCCAAATATTATTTTATACACATTTTTCACAACATAAATGACGTCTTTATATATAGAAAATACATAGCTCTCTTTTGAATTATAAAATAAGGGTCCCTTACTCGAGGATGATTATATATGGGGGTTGATGGCACCTAAAAGATTAAAAACCCCTGAGCTACATCATGATATGAACATAACAAACCTGGCTGAGAGCAGTCGCAGGCCCAGATCCAGACTCTCTCCTTTCACCTCCTGCATAGTAACTTTGCGGCTAAGTGGGCTGAGGGGAAGCGGGTCCTCGGTGCCAAGCGGGTTTGGAAACTCCTCCAGAAACCTCTCGAGAAACTTCCCAGCTTCGTCTTGCCCAGTGCAACTCATTCTGAGCCTGGTTTTGCTACCTTTTGTTCGAAAGCAACTTATATGAGTAAATAAATTAAACAAACACCTTGACCAGAACCTGTCAGTTAAACCAAATATGTTGCTAAGGAAATAGTACAGAATATATAATAAATTACTGTTGTATGAACTTCTCTAGGCCTTTAGTTAAGGTTCATTAAATAATTCATGGTAAATAAAATGTGAGGGTGTTGGCCAATCAGAACACTCAGAGGCGGCCCGCTAGCATCACCAACCAATGACGTGCGCTTAGGGCGGGGCTATCTGTTTGTCCGAACTATAAAAGACCACGATACTCTTTTTTACTTATTTATTACGTTTATGCTTTGTGATTATTTAAATGTAACGAAAGTAAACGTATGTTTTTGATAACACATTGTACACGTAAAAATGTGACAAGTCATAAAACGTTACCCTTCCGATTTAAATACAGAATGTATCTAGTAGACAGTAACGTTACACTAAACATGCAGACGTCTTCGCAAATTTCCCAAAACATTTACGTTACAACTCAAGCAAAACTGAAGTACTTTCTAACCGCAGTGTATTGCAGGAAACTTTATGCATAACTACAAGGATTCACGGTGTAACTTCTGCGTGACACCTTACGAGAAAGTGCACACACTGTCGCCATTTGAAAGCAGCACAGCCGGGCCTGGAACTACAAGTAGCAACTGATTCATTTAATTAACGACGTAAAAAAGAGCATAGTCGTACGTACACGTGAAGTATATACCTTTGCGGATGGTTGGCGTTGCTTTATGCGCCGACACTCCCTTTTTTCCCTGCCGAGTGCGGTTTGAAGTGCTCGTGCATTAACGCACGCCCTTTCAGTCACTACACAACAAAAGCCAATCCATCTGCGGAAGTCACTGTGACAGAGAGGAAGTCCATCACAGCGATATACAAGCGACAAGGATGAACGCGTGATGCGCGGGATATATTTGTCAGAACGGATGAAGACAATCCGTTTGGTTGTCAGATCGTTTTGGCTGTGTGGGCGGAGACAGACCAATCTTATGAATATTAACACATTCCTTTTTACCGTGTTAACCAATAAGCGCTCAGTCATTCACGCAGGCTAATTAATATTAAGCGATTTTTATTATTTAATTACATATGCAAAGAACCTTTAAATGGATTACGTCTAAAACATTATTTAAACATATTTTTATACATGATACGAATACAGAAGCGGCTTTTTCTTTTCCCTTTCTTTCTTATTAAACTCTGAAACTTTTTATTCTAAATATTATCTGCTTAAACATCGTAAAATGCTGTTGATTATGTATTCGGAATGAACATTATTTTTTATTTGCAATTATATGCAATTTATATTAAAGGTTTGTATAAACATACGATAAGAAAAATCAGCAAATATATAAATTAAGCAAATACAGAAATGTAAATCTTAAATTTGAAACATGCTATTGTCGTGGTACTATATCCGAAAACATTTTTAATACCATTGTATACTTTATGTATAATTTTGGCACATTATTTATTTGAAATCTTGCTACTATATTATATATATATAATATATAGTACACACATGTACATACATATAGTAGCAGACAATAATTAGTCATAATATTTAACAATATGTTTTCTGTATTTGTAAATTAAATAAATGCTTCCATGCAGAGACTTCTTTCAAAAACAAATTTCAAATGTTGCATTAAATATACAGGGATAAAAAAAAAGACAAGATACAGCAAAGACTCGATTAAACTAAAAGTTTATTGCCCTTTTCATCTTTTCAGCTTGCACTTAAAGCATTATTAAGCTGGCTTTGATGTTCTGCTGCAAAACAAATTAACATTCTATACAAAGTATGCTGCCAGGGCTGCCATTTTGTCTTTAGGTTTTTTAGGATTCCCTCTCCCCACAGGCCTCCTCCCTCTCCCCTTCCCTCTCCCTCTCCGGGCTCCTCCGGCCCGGTGCATGGGATGCCGCATGGTTGCATGTTTCAGCTCCACCAGATCCTGGAACACAGCGTCACAAAACACACAGCCAGTGTGCTGCGTTTCACCGTCAGGCAACGGTGAGCGTGTCTTGTTGAAGTCCACTATGACCAGCGAGGCTTCGCAGGAATCACAGCTGTCCTGGGACACCTGCACTTTATGGGCATGCTCAAAGAAATGCACCACCACGTTACACTTGTTGCAAGCCATGCGCCACTTTGGGCCCGAGGTGGGATCGAAGACCAGGACGCCTGTCTCACATTCAACACACTGGCCAATGCCCAGAGAGTTGAGGGAGTGCTGACAGGAAGGGTGGGTGCACTCATTACAGCCCATCCCTGAAAGAAATAGAAAGAGAAACTATATAATAACAGCTATTCTTTAAGTAGGAGAACATTTGCACTTTATGTTTTTAAGCATTTTGTTCCGTTTCATTTCCAGAATCTCAGAATTTTACAGTCTTATTGCATTATAGTAAATGTATAAAAGGTTACTTTTTTACTCCTATTTAAAAGAAAGGTTTTCAATTTTATTTGAATACATTTTAAAATGTAATGTATTCCTGTGATCAAAGCTGAATTTTCAGCATCATTACTTCAGCGTCACATGATCCTCCAGAAAACATTCTAATGTGCTGCTCAGGAAGCTTTTAAATGATAATGTATAATATTTATATAACAGTAATATTTTTAATAATATAAAATTTAATATTTCAAATACATAAAAAATAAATACATTTTAATATCAATCAGAAACAGGCTTTTTTTCTAAATATATATAAAAAAAAATCTTTCATTTAATAATAATAATAATAATAAAACAAAATCAATATATTCTATTTTGTTAAATATAAATTAAATTATGTTTAATAATTATTAATTTATTTAATAATTCAAAAACTACATTTCTATATTTGATTTAATTTGGGGAAAGAAATGTTACTTTTTATTTTCATACACCTAAAATACGGTTTATCCAGCTATTAAGTTCTAATATCTTATTTTCTAAAGTGTATGGCTGATGGGTTATTTGTATGATTAATAATTTACTGTTGTTGTGTTTTTGCTGGAAAGTTCATTGGTCGACGGAATTTGAAATTAATTGTGCTATGTAAATAAATTGTAATTGGAAAATAACCCACTTAAAAAAAAACATAAAACACAGGTTTAAAAAAACCTTATTAAAGAATAACTTTAAAACAAATTCATTTGAGAATCAAAGCTTTCCACTTTCTCTTACCTTTCTTCATGTCCCTAAAGGGAGGGTTGCTGAAGCAGTATGGACACACAGGGTAGCTTTTGCCACGAGACCCTGAGGTCCACAGCACCAGCTCAAACTCATCCAGAGGACACTTGAGCTCCTTGTACAGCTTAATGGCTCCATTCTGAGGCAAACTGTAGGTCTCGTCACAGTGAGAACAGTGCAGGCGACTGGGTTTGGCCTGGGGGTGATTAAAAAAAAACTGTTACTTGATGTTTGACACTAAATCTGTAAAAAAACAAACTGGGTATCATCTGACTCAACATTTTATGTGCATATATTGGAACATAATATTTAATACTTATAAAATTATATTTAATATTAATAAAAATACAAATATGGATGGTGAAAAACACCAACATTTACTGAATTACTAATATATTTCAGTTTATAGAACTTTGTTTTCCACATATTTTGCCATCCAAAGTGAAGAAATAAAAGTAAAGATCTCTATATTCAACTTCAGTATCCCTTACGCAACAGTTGGACGTTGAAGCCCATTGAACAGGGACATTAGACCAGCAGACCAGAGTCTAATTTGAATGATGAGGGACACTGATGAATAATTTGTGAGTAATTGAACATTCAGATGGACACAGGACAACATTAATGTAAAACGCTTTCTTGTTGAAGGTCATTTTCAGGTGCTTGGAGAGATGAGAGGCCGCCTAAAAGCCCGAAGTGCATCAGAGCACGAAATAAAGGAACCACGTGATTTACAGCAACATGACCATTCGGATGGTAATTAGGATCAAAGTTAGTGTGCAAACTAACTCTGGGATCCCCATCCATATCAGATGAGTCATCAAAAACTTCAGCTTACTTATTGCCAATAATTAACATCGTTTCCTCTCAACACTGTATTTTAGATGTACAAAGCATTGTGGGTTTATGTGCACTACACAGTACTGTTTAAAAGTTTTGGGTCAGAAAGTTTTCTTTAAAGAAATAAATACATTTATTCATTTTTATTTAGAAAGGACACATTAAATTGATCAGAAAGCACGTTTATAATGTTACTTTTTCATATAAACTGATCATTTTTAAACTTTCTATTCATCGAAAAGAAAAAAATAAAATGCAGCAAATCATAATATTAGAAGATTTATGAAGGATCATGCGACACTGAAGACTGGGAATTTAGCTTTACATCACATCAAGTTATAAAATATTTCATACTTTTACCATTTTATTGCATTTTAAAGGCTTTTAAACAGCTCAAAACATTACAATAAAATGACCAACACCAAACAAATGTGTGTTTTCACAGTACACTGAACTCTGAACTACAGATCACAGCATGTACAGACTATAGTGTTATTGCTGCTTTCTTTGTCAACACTGACCTTTAGTTTGAACTAATGACAGGACGGTTAGATGAAGGAATGTTGGATATTTAACCAAACACGACCCTCTCAAAATGGTCCAAAGTTCAGTTCTGCACAGCACTTAAGTCAAAGGATTGCAACACCATGTCTGGGGCTTTGATCCATGACCCTGACCCTACCACTAACTCCTGATTTGGAGACATCATAGAGGGCTTTAACCTTCAACTACCACTTCCCCTGGATTACTATTAAACCCTTCAGAGTCCTAAACAAACCCATCAAGGCTGCATTTATATGATCAACAATAATATTGTGAAATGTTACAAGTAACAATATGAGAAGTATGAGAAGTCAATACGAGTCGTTACAGACCTGTATGTACTTCATGAAGCGATGGCATTTGCCACAACGCGAGAGAGGTTTCCCAGTGGCAGCGATGGGGGAAAAGGACACTTCCATCAGCTCATCCATGCCTGTTAAAAACATTTAATCAATAGTCAATAATTAGCTAAATCAACATAATATGATTGTTAAGTGATTAGTGGTGTTAAAACAACATCTATTTACACTGCAAAGGTGATATGTGCTCAGAGCAGATCAATGGATTTACACAGCAACCACAACTGTATATATTGAAACTCTGGGCTGAGGTGGGTCTGGCCAGGCATAATTTAGTGTGCCCTTTATGCAGCAATCATATAAACATTGAGCTTCTCCAAGAACGTTTTATTTTGGTACAGAAATACAGCAATAAACCCATTTTTTGCATAGAGTCATTGAGGGACATTACCTGCAATGGAGTCCACAAAGTAGTGAAACTTCCTCTTGAAGATGTCCAGAGTGTGCTGTAAGACCTGCTGGAAGTTTGCCTTTCCCAAAGCTATCAGGTTTAGCTGTTTTTCCACAGCACTCCGGATTGTGGGAAGCACCAAATCTGCATCTAACACAAACATATAGACGTAGAAGGTAAAAATATAAGTCACGCACACGCCAGTTTCAGACCTGAGGTTTAAATGTTTTTCCGTACCAATCTTGTAGTAACCGTGAACCAGAACGATCCCCAGGTTTGTGGGTTTGAGTTTGCGGCCACTTTCAACCGTCACATAGTTCCTCTGGCAGATGTTGTTAATGTGGACGGGGATGCTGGCATCCGTACCTACAGAAAAAATCATTTGGCAGTGGTGTCCATATACTATGAACTTCAGATTTGCAAATTACATGTTTCTAAAAAAAATACTTTACTATTATTATAACCAAAGTACCAGTTAAAATGCAAATATATTACAAATATTTAGCAGGAAAACGGTTTTCAACACTGATAATAATAAACATTTCTTGAGTAGGCAATTGTGAATGATCATGTGACTGCAACAACGCTTGAAAATTCACTTACTTCACAGGAATATTTCTAATATTATATATATATATATATATATAAAATATGAAATGTTAAAACAGCCAATAATGGCATGAAATGCATAACCACGTATGAAACCCTTTTATTAATCATTATGCTTTGAATTCTGTATTCTGAAATTCAAATGCCTTTTGCAGTATTTTAGACACAGTGCATCCAAAAGGTTACAACAATGTTGACGCATCAGGGATGTGAATGTACTCTCTTCTGTGAACTGGTGCATAGGTTGAAGCACTGATAAAACAGACCGTACCGATGCCGTGTTTCTCCATGAGTGTGATGAGCTCGGCCTCAGTCAGGTAGTCTGGTGGATTGGTCTGTTTCTCCAGTAGTTTGATCTCATCCACTGTAAACGCATCTCCTCTCTCACACACCGGCAAGGCCTCTTCCTGTGGAATACCCTGCCAGGGCATCACCTCAGTGTAACCTGTTTTCAAAAACCACTAATGAGCATCATCTCTCCACCAGAATATAACAAAAAACCACCCAATGTATTAAAAAATAATGAATGAATTAATAAAGCTCATCTGAAGACTACACGCACCAGCAGAGATGAGCGTCTTTCCGCTGCACGTGAAGCTCTCTGTGGCGATGCTGAAGGAAATGGTGGTCTGCAGGTATTTGCAGTCGGGGCTGACTGTGGCGATGAAGTGCCGTGTGATGTAATCATACAGACGCCAACCATCGCTGCCTATAGAGAGAAAAACATTTTAAGGCACTGTGGTTTTAGATCTGACTTTGGGTCAGCTAGGACTAGATTCTAGAGTTAGGATGTTCCTGCAACATGGCCTCTGAAGTGAAGTACCGCTCAAAAATGCTCTTTTATACTCACTGAGTATAATACTCACTAACATACTGAGCTATTCTTATCACCTGTCGTCCGAGACCTTCATGTACTATTCAGACGGGACTAACACCTCTGCGTTTATTACTCACTAATATACTGATGCGCTCTGTATGTGAGCATTGCTATAGTCATTCAGATTGATTACAATGAATATAATCACAAATACCATGGTGAAAATAAATAGGTAGCACAGCATAACCTTGTTAATGTGTGGTTACTTTAGTTACTATTATGATTTTAATTGTAGTAAACCCATGTTTAATTTTGATTGAATTTCACCGATCTCCTTGTTGCACTGTCATGCGTTGATCATGGTAATATCTTTGCTGTCTATGGAGGGTAAGAGAGCTCACAGATTCTGTTGTTCTTTATGATCACATTTAAAAATATTAACAGGATCATGCATTGGACTCTAGTATGACCTGAGTGTTTCTTTGAGGTAGACATTTTAATATCAAACATGTAAATGTAAAAATATGTCATCTGACAGTCATACCCAGCTCGCTCTCAGAGGCGGCTCTCATGGGGGTAATTGGCGGATGGTCTCCTGCATCCGCTCCTTTTCTTGGCCTGTTAATGCCCTCAGAGAGCAGGGCTTTTACCTGTATACACACAAACACACTTTACATAATTTTTGTGGCATATCAGTATGAATAAATATACAGGCTATGCATATTACAGTAATAAATATGAAACAAAATAATGCAAGTAAACTTCCTTTATTATAAAACATAAATCATTAAAAGAGCATTTTAATTCATTGACAAGCATTTGAAGCGATCTCTTCGGGGGGTGGGAAAGGGCTATTGCTCACCGATTCACCCCAGAAGGAGCTGTTGGCCTGCTGTTTGAGGGTGCCCTTCAGGTCAAAGTTTTCCGGGTAATGTGTGGTCTCTGTGCGAGGGTAGCTGATATAACCCTGTGTGTAGAGACGCTCTGCTATCTGCATAGTGTGCTGGGGACCCATTCCTGAGAAATACACAGATAATATCAAACATACGCTGCTGTTTAGATTCTGTTTTTCCGGTCAGCATGTTAGAACGTCTCCAAGATGAAGGAAAAAAACAACCTGGAAAGCTCCAGTACTGTTCAAAGTTTTAGACACTCGTGTAAAAATGCTGTAAAATGAGGATGCTTTTTAAAGATAATGCCATAAATAGATTTATATTATCAATTAACCTCTATTAACTAAATCAAATAAATATTTGGCATTGCAGCTTTTGGTATAACAGCTTCTGTTCCGATGTGCACTTGCTCAGAGTTTTTCAGGTAAGCTTTCCAGGTAGGTTTTTTGAAGCATCTTGGAGACGTGGCCACAGTTCTTCTGGACTGAGTCTGTCTCAGTTTGTTCTGTTACTTCATGTCATTACAGACAGACTGGGTGATGCTCAGATCAGATCTGTGTGTGGAGCACTGGCTGTTGTCAGACAATAATCTCACTGTATTATTACAATTAATGACAAAAATAATGTTTGGAAATGTAAACTGATATTTCCAACTGACAAACTACCGCAAAAGATAGAAATAACCCACTTTTGCACAGTACATAAAATTCTTATAGTAAAATATATTGAAGGTCAAAAAGGATCTGTATTATATGAAAACTTAGATTTTAATATATCACACAAAGATATTAACTCAAAAACATCAACTATTTAAACATGCACCAAGACAGACTGTGTCAATGTGAATTTGAGATATACCTGCAAGATATTAATCTAGTTTACAATAAGTAAAGAATCTTTTTTGTTAAAACCATGACTATTAAACTAAACTAGAATATAATCCTTATAGGGCTAAAACTGTTAACATCAATGTACTGATTGTCACTCTGTGGATCCTCGGCTGTGGCAGATAATGTCAAATGGTTCAGGAGAACGCACCAAACTGACAATCCCATTCATGTCTGGCCACTTCACACCAGCTGGCCAGGAGAAATGAATCCGCTGTAATAGAGAAGTGATAAAGAGGAAGAGCTCCATCTTAGCTAGGGTCTCACCAAGACAGACCCTCGGACCTGATAAATAGAGATAAAACACAATTGTTTAGTTACAGTTGTGTTCACTTTTGATCTACTGAAGTCGTAGTCACAGTTGACTCACCCAAGGAGAAAGGGAGGAAAGACTCTGGTTTGAAGAAATGTCCATTATCATCTAAGAAATTCTCTGGGTTAAATGTATCTGGATACTTCCAGTGTTGCTTATCAGTTAAAATTGCTGTTAAGTTAGCAAGTACTGCAGTGCCCTAGAAAAACAACATGTGTTAGCAACACGATTACAATCAAGTAGCTTAATACAACCATACTCCATTTATTACCTTGGGGATATTGTATCCTCGTAGTTTTGCAGGCTGAGTGCTTTCATGTAAGACACCAGAGGGTGCAATATTGGCATTGCGCAGAATTTCATGAACAGTGGCGTGTGTATATGGTAGTTTGTCGCGGTCATCCATGCTGGGCAAGCGGTCGTAACCCAACACTCGAACAATCTCCTCATGACATTTCTCTGTAAGGAAACAAAGGCTGATAAATAAAGGTTTTTGAATTCAAGTTCAAGTAGAATTAGTTCCAGTAAGCCACTGGAATGTTGACTTCCTGAAAATCTTACAGTTTGCGGTGCTTTTAAAAACCTCGCTCAACCATTGGTGCATTTGGGATCGGCAGTCTGTTTGATACAATCTGTATCAACCTAATTGCATTTTCAAATTTTGCAATTTATTCTAACTCAGTATTTTCACAAATCATGAATGCTACAGCTTAGCAACAATAAGAAATGACAATTAATTAATTAATCAAGTTTCAGGAGGACCATGAATGAACGAACAGTTGCTACCAATTTCCTCATAATAAATTCCCCGTCAAACTCTACTCTGCTGCTTTAAATACCGCTCACTTTCTCTACTCGGATTCTACAATTTTTGTCATTTCACCGCCGTCCCCTTCTACCACCTAAGCTTCTGCCCAATTAGGGGAACGGTCTAACGTTGCCCTCATTCTCCACTTCCTGCGTGGGGCTCGCGGGGTCCAGGCCAGGCTCCGAACATCTGTTAACGCCAGCCTCCTATGGGTAAACCTCCTAGGGTTCGGGGCCGCCGGGTTCCCGCCTGTCCACCGGACAGACCGCCAAACAAGCTATTTTATCGCTAGGATGTGGGATCTAGTGAAAGCATAACCCTGGGTTCTCTGTAATCACATTTCACACTGCTCATACTAACCCTGGAGTTAAAGGTTCCCCGAAGTACCTTGAAACATGCAGCATTGTTCTGTGTGGTGACACCACAAATCTGTTCTGGAGCAGGGTTTCATAACTGCAGGTAAAACTCAAGGTATTCAAAACATGCTACTCCAGGTTTTGACGTCAGTGAGACTAAATGCCTTTGGTTGTGCATCTCGAAATCAATAGATATTATGAGTATGTAGAAATATTGTAGATATGACATTAATAAAACTTGGTCTGTTCTTCAAACAATGCTGTTACCTTTAATTCTCACAATTCTCACTTTTAGGTGAACTACTGTAACCAACTGTATGCAAAAGAACAGAACACCTTTAGAACACATTTATAACTACATTTACACTCATGCTTGTAGTTTGTTTAGTGGTTTCTATCCAAAGCTTGATACACATCAGTTCATGCACTTCTGGAGAATGAATCCTGTAAATTGTCACTTCTTAGCCCCATGATCTACGAGCTACAGAATGCTGACAGTCTTCAGCCTAAATAGTACCTTGTACATCTGTGTTTTGAGTCAAGTAGAGGAGCCCCCATCTGATGGTGGTTGCTGTTGTGTCGGTTCCAGCAAGGAACAGGTCAGATACTGACATTACCATGTTATCCTCATGAAACGTGGAGTCGTCACTGGACTTTTGCTGCTCCATGAAAACAAAGGCATTTCAGTTTAACCAATAATATATAGCTGCTTACTTAGCTCTGATATTGTTGGTTCTAAAACAAAATCCCTGTCTACCACTCTAGTGCTAGGATTGATAATGAAGCTCCCACCAACTACCATCAAAGAGTGTATAATGCAGTTTCTGGCGATTGTTCATGATGATCTCACTCTCTCAATCTCGAGCAGGTAGGCATCAATGAAGTCTCGTGGACTGTCTGGATCCAGAGTTTCTCTGTGTGTTTTGACTGCTTCCCTGATGAAAGCTTTCAACTCTGTTGCATTCTGATAAATTTTCTGGTGTGGACCTGGGAAATGTTTGATAATGGGAAGCAAGTTAAACACCTGGAAAAGAAAATAGCTATATATAAGTATTCATCACCTGTAGAAGTCTCTTGTCCTACTCCTGGAATTCCACCTTCCTGCAGAGGTTAGCTGCAACTGGCTCCAAAACACCAGAATGATTACCCTTTTACCCAAGTAAGTTTAAGAGTTTGAGGTGAACTCTTTAGGAAGGTGCATCTCCAGAATAAGTACTTGACATCCTCTATAAAATAATTGCCAATTGCCTTGATTGTTTAAGTTTAGAAGTAAGTAAGATACTGGGATCGTCCTAAGCTAAAACATATTTAGTACTTGTTCTTACCTGTCCAATAAATGACCCTGACTGAATGATGTTCTCCTTAATGATTTTCAGAAGGTATGCAAAGTGCTTGTTATCATAGTCGAAGCGATCCCCAAACACGATTGAACAGATAATGTTGGATACGGCATTCTGCATTGCATGTTGGGGGTCAAAAGGCTTGCCTTCAACAAAGAAAACCAAATGTTAGCCTCTAGCAAGCACCAATTTAATACTCTGAAGAGAATCTTGTCAAGTAAATTAACTTAAAATGACAATTTAGCTAGATTTTGGAATAACAACACGTCTGTTTAAATGGCATGGAAATATTAGTGCGGGTTCTCAATAACCTTCCAATTTGAGCATTTCAGTGATCAGGTAACCACTTTCTTCTGTCACACGATCCTCCAAAGATTTCTTCACCAAGCCAAAGTTTCTGAGCGTGTGAAGAGCGAACCGTCTCTGCTGCCTCCAGGAGTGACCAAATGTGGCCATTACGATACCTTATAGAGAGAAAACATAACAAAGACAGACAAATTAAATTGAAGCATAGCCCTAAACATCTTGACTACCCAGGTCTACCAAGATGACCTGGCAGAAACCTGCGGTAGTTTGCTCCAAGGCCCAAATCCAAACAAAG
>JAUCMT010000105.1:1866301-1918480 GCA_032357475.1 Enteromius thamalakanensis
CATGACGTCTGGGGGGCTATGAGCAAGCCCACACCAGCCCGCCGCCTCTCACAGCGAGTGACTCCAGAGTAGTGGAGAGTCCACCCGCCATCGAGGAGCCCGACTAGGGCTGTCACGATAACCGCAATATTGTAATACCGCGCTATTGACAAGCCAACCGCAGGGGAAGGAAAGCAACCACAGAAACCGCGGCAACCGCAGGGACAGGGTTCATTTTTTTTCTTCTTCTTCATGAGGCTGTGGCCTTATTGTTTTACAATTCATCACCTGTATTGACAGTGTGTCAGTGGTTGGAGACGAAGAGCAAGCCGTGGTGCCACCTGCAGCAAATAAAAAGACTCTCGGAGACCTGCTAAAGTCACGGACAACCTCTGCGTCAGCGCCCATACCCGAGCGAGAGCGAGCACATAACAAGCTCACGCGCTACCTGCAGGAAAAATGCATAGACTCCAGGGCAAACCCACTGTCCTGGTTGTGCGATAATCAGTCTAGATATCCGCTGCTGTCTAAAGTCGCGCGCAAATACATAGGGTTTTCAGTGAATATTGTTACCCCCATGCGATCCTCCCTGAAACCACATAAGGTTAATATGTTGGTTTTCCTGGCGCAAAACAAGGATATGATAACTTAAATCTAAATCACATTAGTTAAAGCATAAGTTGGCCTAATTTTTATTTATTCTCTGTATTTTCACTTATAGGCCAACACTTCGTTTTCAAGTGACACTTTAGAATTTTTTTTCGTTTTTTCAAATTGTAAAGAATAATTTCATATTGTTTGTTTATTGTTAGCCTACTTTAGAATGATTTGATTTCTTTTTTTTAATTGGAAAAGGCAAATCAAGATTTTTATTTTTTTATTTATTTTTAAACGGCGGTAATACCGCATACCGCGCTATTGAGCCACCCATTAAAAATGCAAGGGAAATTTCCCTCTCGCAAGGGAAATTTCCTAACCGCGACAGCCCTAAGCCCAACTATCTCTAGACGGTACCTCTCAACCTCCCGCACTAACCCTGGCTCCTTCCCCCCCAGTGAGGTGACATTCCATGTCCCAAGACTCAGAATCTGTGTCCAAGGATTGGGTCTTCGAGGTCACCGCCTTCGACCACTGCCCAACCCACAATACTTTGTAGTGTGGAATTTAAAACAATTGCCTCTAGGAGTCACCAACGGACATAAAGCAAATACGCACCAGAAACTCATTCATTTTTTCCACTAGGTGCCGCTTTTGAAGCGTTAAAAGCTCACAAACACTGCTTTAAATTGAATAAATAGAATAAAATCAACCAACCAACCGAGATTAGTGTCACACAAAGGAGGGGTTTGGAAAAATTCATTGTTGAATGAATCGTTTGGAAGTCGTTAAAAAAATAAGGTAAAAATAAATGCAAATTATAACATAATTAAAGTGTTTTTGACCTTGCATTCATGTCATGATTGTAAAGCGCTTTGGGGTGTATGACCATACATGATAAAGCGCTATATAAGTGCAATATTCATATATAAGTGCAATATTCAACAAAAGACCAAATACTTGCCGATGAAGTCCAGACTCATGACATGTCCACACACTGACGTCATCTTGAACCTCACATTTTGACCCATGAAGCTTCCCGTGTACTCATGGACTGAACACGCTCCATTTAGGCCTTTTCGGGTTGAACAGCTGCCTGAAAAAATACAACAGAATTCATTAGGACCCAAATCTTCTAACCCGTCATTCTTCTTTTGTGTTCAACAGAAGAAAGAAAAAGCTTACAGGTTTGGAACAACATACGGGTGATAGATTTTTTATTTTTGATAAATCTATCCCAGTAACTAGAACAGAAGTAGTTTACCATAAACATCATGCAAACATAACCTTGCATTCTAACGAGACTTAATCCTTCACTTCGAATGCACGCTGTTTATCATTCATCTGCCTTCATCTGTCAAAAGTAACTGACATGATCATGTAAGCTCAACTACTGCGTAACCGCTCCTTCACAAACATTGATGGTGGACTCAGAACTCGCTGAAAGCAGTCTAATTGTGCTGGCACTGAGCGATCCATCATAAAGTAAAATGAGAGAGAGAAGAGCTGATTATGCATCATTCCTTTCATTCATGCTTTTCTATTTTGTTAACCCTGAATGACATCAACGGTGGCCATCAGGTAATGAGATGCTGTTTCCAAGGCAGAACTCCGATGATGGAGTGAATGTGAGCAAGCCTGATGATGACCTCCTTTCTCTTTGACCACTGGCTTCCACTACAGATTTTTAGAGGTTTCCATTGAGATGGTGCTAAATAAATATTGGCCCAAAATGAGGGGACGGACACATTTGGACTGGAAGCTTTCCCTCCAACAGGCACTGCAAGCCTCCACCCTCTCGCTCAAATCCTCTCCTGCGTTTCTCCAGCATGCAACAGCTACAGGTAAGCCTTCAACTCTATTAACACAAGATTTGCCTCCCAAGATCAGCTCGGACCCAGTACTAGGAACTGAACTTACTTGGACTGAATGGCTTTCTAGATTTAAATTATTACTAATACAGCCAATAACAAGCAATTAGTAACAATTCTATTGAAACGGTCGGGGTGATTATATGTATTTTGAAAGAAACCTCCAAGCAGCATTTAAATATTAACATTGTGAAATGTTATTAAAATAACTATTCTATTCAAATAACTCATTTTATTCCTGTGATGCAAAGGTGACTTTTTCTATATTATATCTATTTTTAGATATAGTCACATGATTCTTCAGAAATCCTTCTAATATGCTAAAGAAACATTTTTGTTTAAAACAGTTGTGCTGCCTATTAGTTTTATGGAAACCAACCATCCAATCATTTTATTTTTTCATGATTTGATCTACAAAATGCTCAAAGGTACAGAATTAGTCTAAAATACATATATATATTTTTGTAAAATTAAAAATGTCTTTATTGTAACATTTGATCAGTTTAAAGAATCCTTGCTAAAAAAAAATAGTAAATATATTATAAATACAAACAATACACATCAAATTATAAGTAAACAAAATTGCTGAAATCAAATTATTATTAATATCTACCCTAAATTATCTATTTTTTTCTTAAATAATGGGAATTTTTTGAGGGAAAGTGTCCTGGCTGATATGCAACTATCACTAAACTAAATCTAAGCATTCAGAAGTTTAGGATAAAATCCATTTTTAGTATTTATTTTAGTATTTATCTGTCAGAGATTCAAACGTTGCAATAACCAAAAGCCCAAGATAATGATTTAGTAAACTATATTTATTTATTGTTCATCAATGATGTATTTAACATAGACTAAAGGGCACATGGAATCTAATTATTCTTTAACTTGAATGATGCCAATGTACTCTGCTGCACCGCATCTGTAAACGCAGCTGTTAGATTTTGGCAGTAGCTACAGATTGACCACAATCCAAGAAGGTGTCCACCAGTAGCAGGTGCACACTACTAAATACTTCTCACTCTCAGATTCTAGGACTCCTGAGCGTTTTTCTGCTGGTCTTGAACCCCGGCCACTGCAGCCCGATCACAGCCCAGTGTGTGGAGCACACCTACTGCTCCTCCACGCTGAAAGAGTACCACACACAGCTCATCAACCTGCCCAGCAGGATCAACGAACGCAGCGTCGCCGCATGGAGCTATGAGTGAGTACAGCAGATTTGTAAGCATTTTCAAAATAAGGGTTATAGCCAGCAAAATGGAAAGTGCATTGCAGGAGAAAAAGCAAACAATCTAATCTCAAAGACAGTGATGCCAGTTAGGACAATTGCAGGTCATCAAATTCTGAATATATCTTTCTGCACCAATAACAGGGAGAACATGGACCTGGACCGTGTGCCACAGATCATCTATGAAGCTAACTGCCTGAACAGTCAATCCTGTAGGGGGATCGACAGCTCTTTCAGTCTGGAGAGCATCCCCATTGCAATCAAAATGCCATTTCTCAGAAAAAACCCAAGATGCCCAACTTACGCACTGGAATTCGAGGATGTCAACATCGCCTGTATATGTGCTACATCCAGACAGAATTAGCACGGAGTCTAATTTCAATGATTATAGTAGTGTCACTTAAACTTAATGTCAACCAAAAAGAAGTCAACGGAATAGTAATGCTTGTCGTATTAAACAACAACACAGTGCATATGCTGCCTTGAGTTGCCAAATGCTTGTAAATGTGATTAAATAAACTAGTTTTGTAACAAAACCTGTTCATCTCATTTAGGAAACCAATGTTATACTCCTAACCTTTTCCTGCTTTACTTAAAGAGCCCTGCAGTGAGACAAATATTCAACATACAATACAAATTAGTATTAGGCGAAAAACTAAAATAATTAGACTATAAAATGTGCTATTCAACATATTTTAGTATAGCATCTCATCTGACATATAATGACAATTGTCCATCTGGGGTATATCAATGTAATGTTAATGAATGAATGTCAAACAGGAGCGTACAAGACAACAAGAGTGTTTTTTTACTTAAAGGAACTGGAAAACCAAATCAATTAATCAACTGTTTGGATCTCAGGACACCCGTAATTTTATGCAGATCATGCAGGCTCACCTTTAGAGAGGATTTTGGCTATGGACTGAGCCAGAGAGGGCTTCTCAGCCACCATAAACACTGTCCTCATCGCTGCTGCTCTTACTTATCAGACGCAAACATCAACAGGACCTGAAAATCAAATAATAAAAGTACATAATTTATTTTAAAGTTAATAAATTAAGCTAAAATTAGACTTTTTAGACCAACAATGGAGATGATAACACACCGGTGTTTGATGCAGACACTTCTTTAGGCATGTTAACTTCCGGGTTGTTCGTTTTTTTCTTCAAAATAAAAGTCCCGATGGTCTTAAAAAACATTTCAATTTAAATTTAAAATAGCGGTTCAAATAAAATAATACAAAATTAATTGTAATCTTTTTTTAATAAGGACAAACTAATAAACAACAATATAATATAGCAAAATAATAATAAATAACAATAATATAACAAAATAATGTTAAATATACAATGTAAGAAATTATATATTTATTAATGGGAACACTTTACAATAAAGTTCATTATTGACATTAGTTAACAACATTAGTTAACATAAACTAAGTATGAACAATACTTCCACAGTATTTATTAATCATAGTAACGTTAATTTCCGCATTTACTAATGCATTATTAAAATCTTAAGTGTGTTTGTTAACATTAGTTAATGCTCCGTGAACTAACACGAATAAACAATGAATAACTGTATTTTCACTAAGTAAAATTAACAAAGATGAATAAATAGTGTAATAATTGCATTGTTTGTTCTTGTTATTTAATAAATTAACCAATGTTAACAAATGACATCTTATTAAGTTAAGTTTAACATTGATTTATTTCGTTTACACATTTGAATATACATATAGGAATATATGTATTATAATATTCATGGCAGAGTATTCATTAAGTAACATAATACAGTCAAATACCAATTAAAAATTATTAAGAACATTTTGAATAAATTTGATCAATAACTGGTAAATGTCAAAACGAAAAATAAAGTTAAAAATGAAAGTTCATGCAATAGTATGTTTGTTTGTTTTTTGCTTATAAAAGCCTCTGTCATATCTGAAAATAATGGCCTGAAATAAAACAGCCAGTGAAAGATGCAGTGTTATTTATTTAGAAACACTCAACAATGCTCAACGTTCTTGAAAAAAAATTTATATGGGAAAAAAAAATCATTAATTTAACTGAGCCTGCCCATATGGCCCATATTTTGTTTCCATGCCAATCTAGAAAGCAGACTGTAACATTCTGCAATGATCTCATGACTGACTCAGGATTATTACATTTGCATTTCAGTTTTTAATATTACATATAACAGGGATTACTGTCAATATTTGTATCCTTGAAGCATTAAAGTCTATCAGGTGATTTTCTTTGAATGTGATTGCATCACAGTATCTCTCATTTCCAGTCTCCATGACATGGTGCATAAATTCCTACCCAAAAGGGTGATTTACTCTATATTAGCTTGTTTGATTCCCTCTTTTTGATACAGAGAGACTCTATTCACAACAGAGTGACTAACATATGGTCCTGCTACCTATAATCTCATGCAGTTGCTCAATACAGTGCACTATACCTCAAAGGAACTGACCTTGTGATGTCTTCTAGTCATTTTTGGTCAGTTTTCTTCCAGAAGCTCTGCTCCACTGCTAGCTGTCACATTTTTCCACTTACATCATCTGTCCACATCACTCCAGTGAATATTTGGCAACAAAAAGTGCAAACTTTGTTTAACATAAACTGTCACAAAAGGATTATATTTATTTAATTTATAAGAACAACTTAATTAAAAAAAGTACTATATGTGATTTAGTGGTTTTAAGTTTTTAGTGGTGATTTAGTGGGTTTAATTTACATTTTATCATAATAAAATAATCAATAAACAAATGATTTCAACAAAATGAAATAAAATGGACAAAATATTACTATTATAATACTACTGGTTTATATAAACACCTATAAAGTACAATACACCAAGCAGGCTGTGCAACGCACCAGGATTTGTTCTATTTTATTAATTTTATTTTATTTATTTATTTATTTTATGTTTCAAGAAAAAAAACAAATACTGATGTTAAAACGTCATAATCTAATTAAATTAATGTGCAGTTAGATTGTACTACATGCAATGCTGTGGTATTTCAGTCATATTTTTAGAATAAAATAATTAATAAACAGAAATAAATAAAATAAAATAAAAAACAAAAAAAATTAATATTGAAACAAACAGAAATTAATAAACACATATTTGTGTTATATAAATTCTAACAAATATGCGAATATCATAATTGCCTTGATATAGCTTGATATCATCTACTGCTATATAAACAACTATAAGGTACAATACGCCAAGTAGGCTATATAGTACGCAAACATGTTTAGCAGATATAATTTTTATTTTATTTGTATTTTTATTCCAACGTAAACTGTATGCAATCACATTCAACGGCCGCTAGGTGGCGACTGAACATTACGAGAATCTCTTGTTCCCTCAAACAGATTGTTGAGTTCAGTTCACTGACAGCAACTGTTCATGTGAAGTCCTGCCAATTAGAAAATACAGAACAGGGCAGTTCAATTTGTTCAGCCAGTTTGTTTAGTCAACTGTCCAATCCTGAATTGCTGATTTATAAAATGAGTGAGAAAAGGGAAGAATGTTTAAAAAAGGGGAAGGACAAGTCAATGCATTGCATTGCTGAAATCAGCATGTGTCTGTGACCCCACAGATGGCAGAGGGAGGGTGGAAGTGAGTTTGTCTCCTTCAGCGGAGTGATCAATTAAACCCATCCAACCCACAATGCCTGCCTCCTCCAGTATTGACTCATCTGGACTGTCACACACACATACACACACACACACACACACACATTATTGGCTGACACATAAACCGATGAAATTCTGATCCAGATCCTCTTTGTCACTGTTTTACTGTTTAAAACCAGAACATATATGGTCATGGAAAAACTCGAACATCAATCTGCAAGAGTTTTACATGTACACGCGTGTGTGACACTCATTGCATGAGATGAGTCATATTTCTATGATTGGCCACTTTTCATCAGCACTCTCTGCCTCTTTCCGTCCCTTTCATCCTCTCTTACTCACAGGCAGACACATAAACACATTTAAAGCACGGAAAAGGCTGTGTTTAAGACCAAGAGAACATGCACCACGTTGAAGGAGGAGGACCGTAAAGCAGCAGACAAAGAGAGAGACAAGTGAATGATTACAGGGCCTTGGATGGATGAAATTACAGACATGGATGAACAAACAGCACTTATTTGCTGCTGCTTCTCTTTCTCTCTAGCGCTCATTTGCGTTCTCTCTGATACATTTTAAGAGGTTTTGACGGATTCCCTTTCAGATGTGCACTATAAAACATCACACTGTACATGTTGGATGAAAGCTTGAGGGAGGGAGGAACTGACTGGCAGGAAGGAAGGGGGAAATGATCTTAACCATTAAAACTGTTGCCAGTAAAGATGGCTGACTCACTCGCTTGATCTAACAGGGCTGACTGTGAAGAAGTCCGTTTTCATCGTCATTATCCTAATTTTTTGAGGAAAACCAACTGTGTGCGTTCTTACACGCTTAGAAACCTTATCTCTTCAACCCTATAAAGCCTAGTGACTTATTACTAAGGCAACAAAATGAGCAATGTGCTTAAACCGTTGCCATCTAAAATACATGCCTTTTTATCTGACTGATAGATTATAGTTTTTCACTAAGTAAAACATTTTAAAACCTTCACCTTCAGCTCATGGCACACTTTTCCCTTTGAAATCTTTACTGATTTTTATGAAGCAAATAGTGAATCATACTGTTGGCAATATTTTATGATGAACACTTACTGTATTGAAGCAATATTAATTATCCACACACACCTTTTTAAAATCATGTTAAAATGTAAGCCTGAAGAACTTGTAATTTGTTCATCTGTTTGTCACCACAGTAAAACTACAGAGCTTTAATTATAAAACTAACAATCTAAAGATAATTGTCTTTAAATATCATCAAGACACTGATATTTATTTGCAGTTCATGAAGTCTATTGTATTGTTTTTAATCAATCCAAACATAAAGTCAGCAGGTTAAACATCATTATACACTTTATATCAGGTTTATTATGATTAAACTTAAAAATGGCAGAAATCCAATTTGAATAAAAACATAAGGTCATTTACAACAAGGTGTCAATTGTTACTAACTACAAACAAACAATAAACAATACATTTATTACAGTATTTATTCATCTTTGTTACCATTAGTTAATAAAAACAACACAGTCTCACTCCAACTCGTCACATTTTGAGGCTTGCTTTAAGACCCTTTTGCGTCGCTTTTTGAAGCTTAAGGTACCCCTTTTTGTCAGTTTTCGACGTGAAGGGTCCTCCATTGTTTTAAATAGGATAGCGTCAAAATGCCAATGTGATATTTTAATTTTTTTATTTTATCGTCATAATTAGAAGATATATTGGGTGAAAACAATGACATTATTGCATATATGAAGAGGTGTGATTTTTCGATGTAAACAGTCAAAACCGTTTTATTTAAATGATATTATAGTATTGACATATTTATGAGCATGTAACCCAACTCCTGCCTTTAAACCTACCATCTGTCAATAAAACACAAGATATAGCAGGCATCATTTATTTGAAAGATATTAATATTGCAAGTCTTTTGAGGCAAAACGATTGATTTGTGAGAGGAATAGACTCCAAAAATGTAGCTACAAGAATCCTTACTTCAACGTTGGTTGCGAAATGCTATTGGCTCTTGTGTGTCTCGTGAGCGATTGCGTCATGCTACGGGACAGGAGTATGTTTTCTGAATAAGATGACAGCGAGTGAACGAAGCGGGATCATTTTTAGTGATTAAAACCTTGTGTTTTACACTCTTCTTCACATAAAGACTTCCTATGGCTTGTAATGTGACACGACTTGTATTTATACTGCTGGTTTATGATTAGTTTGTGCAATAAATACCTGTGACTGCGTTTGCCTGTGTGTGTTTATATTGTTCAGAGGTGGGAAGGTTTAGGGTAGGGGTTCTGTGCTCCAATAAAAGTAAAAAAAATATTATAAATTTATATATGCATACAATCCATGACATTAAGCCAAACAACTGAAAGCAATGGAGGACCGTTCACGTCAAAAAGTGACTGAAAAGGGGTACCTTGAGCTTCAAAAAGCGACGAAAAGGGTCTTGACCAAGCATCAAAACGGGAGGAGTTAAATAAAAATACAGCAATTTATTGCTAGTTTGTTACCTTATGCTAACAAACACAGCTTGTGATTTTACTAATCCTTTACTAAATGTTGAAATTAGCATTAACTATAATAACTGCTGTATAAGTACTGTTCATTTTTAGTTCATACGAATGAACCTTACAGTAAAGTGTTACCATATAAAATATTTGATTAAAAGAGGAAACACTCTAAAAAATATGGGATCCAAAATGGGTTTTCACAGCGCTTTATTCTGTGGGACAAAAACAACCTGGTGAATGTTATTTAAATAACCATTTTCTATTTATAAAGAACATTTTATGAAAAGGTTACATGGTTGTTTAAAGGCTATCTATGGAATCATAACAAAACCTTTATTTTTGAGGGTGCACACATATCTTGTTGTGTCTGTTGAGTCATGTTTCAGTTGTGTCTTTATACAGGACATTCTCAAGTGAGCATCTGATTAAGCACTAATTAAGAAGCAACTTATTTACCAAATAATTTAATCTCTGGTGTTCACTTAATCAACAGGGATATGTTTCAGATATTAGGTTAAGATATCTCTTCAACTTGATCATCATCATCACCACTGACCATCAAACCGATCACTGGTCTCCCGTCCTTTTCCTCTCCTTTATCAGTATCCTTCTCCCCTTCTACTCTCATCTTCACACGTATCTATGAGATATGCAGGGAATATGAAGCATTCTGGCACTCTGCTGTGAGGAAAGGTGAGGAGTGTGCAAGGTGTGATGAAGAGGAAAGCATTTCCTCAGAGAAAACGGTCAAAGAGGAAAGCTGGATTTTTAATACATCTGGAATTGATTGCTTTTAGTGGCATACATATTGAGGAAATGTTAAATCTAAATGTTTGTAGACTATAATAATAGTCTTCAAGAAAACATTAAACTGATCAAAAGTAAATGAGGACATTTAAGGTTTCAAAGGCTGTTCTTGTAAATCTGTGGCTTCCACTAAAATGATATAAAGCCGCCCAACCCTGTTTTTAATGTTGATATTAGTAAAACATATTTCTTGAGCATCAAATCAGCATTTTAGAATTATTTCTGAAGGATCGTGTAATGTTGAAATGATGTTGAAATGCTTTGCCATCACAGGAATAAACTAAAACATATTCAAACTGTTAGTTTAAATGTGAATAATATTTCACAATGTTGCTTTCTTAAAATTAATTTTAATATGAATAGGAAGTTTTAAAATGAATGTTGCCAGATCCTCTGATGACTGTATGATATAATCAGGCAGTAGTTTTAGGATTTTATTCATTTACATTAATAAACAGAAAAGTGGGTAAAGAACTTTTTTTTATAAATTAAAACTATATATATATATAAATATATATATAAAAAGAAAAATAAGCTTTAGATGCAGCTTTACACTCTTCAAAATAAAGGTTCTTTATCAAGAACCTATAACCTTTCCATTCCATTATTTATTTTTAGATTATTAAAATGTTTGTTGTTTAGGAATTGATCACTGAAAGGTTGAAATCCTCAACGTCATCCCTTCTAAAAAAAGCTCATCTGGAAGCTTTATTATTTTTTATTATAAGAAAATTCGATATTCTGAATTATTTTGAATATGCTGTGTTGCATCGATGTAATCAAAGTAATCTTTCCAAGAAATTAAACAACTATATTGATATTTATGTTGAGATGCCACCGCTCACTTTCTGCTGCTGCCCTCCTCCATCCTTCACTCAGTCTTAGTTGGGAACCTGGGATTCCTTTATTGTTTGAACAGGGTCCTCACATCAAGGCTGTGCCTTTAGCTAGGGGCTGTTGCCCTCTGACCTCTCCTGCGTTAGGTATGTGCAGCGAGACCTCAAAGAGCTGGAATTCATCTGAAGTCAAACCTGTGCGTTAACACACAAGAAAAGCGCACACACACACACCGTGGAGGACCACCGAGGGGCCGGGAAAATGTTGAAACAACATGTTCAGGAACTCTCTTCATCACACGTATGCAGAAAAACAAGAGACCTCCTCCATGTGCTGAACTCACCAACTCACACAAAAACACTGTCATGATGGGCGCTGGTTTTTGATGCATTTTATGAAAATGTAATTCTTGTGGACTTATTTAGCCTTACCACATGCATGATTGAATTAAAAAGTGTATATTTTCTCAGTAGGAACAAGAGACCACTGTGGGACAGGGTCTGACTGTCATCCATCCATCATGGGATACTTTAATAAAAGCAATGATTCACAGGTCATTGGTTTTTCTCTGCTATCATTGTGGGTTTTTATCATCCTCATCCTCACATCATCAGGGGTTTTTGATGTTTAGAAATTAAAAATCTTCTGTTATCTATTTTCATTTAGATCCTAAATCAGCTTAATCATCAGAAAACTAAGTAATATATTGGTAAGGAAGAATCATGCTTTCTTCACCTATCATGCTTTCTTCTTCAGCAGTTGATGCATAAAAAATCTCTAAACATGCTCAAGAAGTTTAAAGGTTTTTGCAAGTAAGATCTTGTTCTAATCAAATATTTAAGAAGGTTATATGGTTCTTTGTGCTTTAAAATGTCTAATTATATGTTCTTCAGATCAGTGTAATGGAGTTTAGGTTTTCTAAACAACTGAAATGAAAACATTATTTGTTGAGGTATCTCCTTCTATACTGTATGCATTTTGTTTCTTATTGATTGTAACTTTTATTTTAATTGTTATTTAAGCTAAAGATGAACATGTAAAGAAATAACACTTGAAGAACTTACTTTTGTATGAGGTGAATACTTGCTACTTGCTCATTTTTAATGGAGCAAAGTGAGGTAATCTTGCAAAACAAACAAACAAACAAAAAAAGATAAATGTTAATCAATAAAATTCTGAAAGTAATGTAATTTCTTGTAATTACTGAGATCTTAATCATTATAGAAATCGCTACATTTTTAACCAGCCTTGTTTTTGTAACTAATCATTTGTGGTTTTTTGTTGTCTTTAAAGTTAGTTTATCTTTTTTTAAATATGATTTAAACAATAACTTTATTCCTTAAGGCTGTGAAATACTTGGACATGAAAATAATGTTCATATGAAAACAAATGAATCTGAAAAAACGCATGAACATTAAACAAATAAAATGTTTTTCTTCAACAAATAAACCAGAAAACACTCTTCTGTGGAAGTCCACTGTATTGGGTGTTTTCTGTTTTATTCGTTTAAACATAATTTTAAAAACACTTAAATGTCGTAATTCGATTAAATAAAACTGTTGTTGCTTGCACAAACATTATTTTCGTTTTTGCAATGATGGAGGAAGCACATTAAAATGGTTTTAAGAACGCCAGTATTAAAACAGACGGACACATTGACACAGCCTTCAGATATTTGTCTAATTAAGACCTTAAACGTCTTATCAACGTTGCTATTATTTACACGATTAAGGCGATTTTCAGGCTGTTTTTTTAACTTCCGTCTACACCTTCCGTCTAAATTTGGCTAAACAGTAAATCAGCGACCAAAACATCGAATAAACAGTCACAAATCAACGAAAAAAATCGAGTGCCTTTCGATGATGTCGAAAAACTAAAGCGCGCTTGAGTTTTCATAGATGTGACAACAAATGAGCACTTTACATAGACCCGCCTCTTCCCAACACACACACACACACTCACGCGCGCGCGCGCGTGCACACTGAGGAATGTCAGACATCTCTTTGACCTTTAATCGCTTTTAAAGATGAGCTCCAATAGTTTCAGATGAATGAACCGTCAGTTTTATGTCTCAATAGGGGTCATTCATAAATTTAGTTTAGAATAGAAATAACTGCATAACGTGAATGTTGTAAAATCCACAATGGGAGTTAACAAATGCAACAATTTTAAGGATCATCATAAAACATAAAATAAAAATGGATAAACTTCAACTTCAAAATTTTTTTGATTTTAGTTTTATTAACAAGTTAATAACAAAATAACATAGCAAATATTTTATTTTCAAAGATAGCCTACATGTTTTCTTTAGCCTATGTCAGCTGAAATGTGATTTCACTTTTAAAGACTTTGAAATCGGGCAAAAAAGGTGATAGCTTATATGTGGATGTTGCAGAAGAGTGTATTAAATTATATTTGACAGGAAGTGATCCTAAAGCATTTTTACACCTGGTAGTGATTGGGTTTGAATATATTAAGATGCAGACAATTTAGGTGAATTAAAATAAATTCTCTTTCTTTTGCTCTTAATGAGAGAATTTCAAATTCAGGAAAGTGTAACGTTTCAGTCCAAGTTCAATTGCTGGCTTTAGATATTGTTTTTAATAAAACGAGCCATAAAAATTCACCTCCTGTGAATTTGCAATAAAAAACGAAACAAAGAAAGCAAGCCAAACACGAGCAAACACCAGAAATCCATTGCATTTATTGATCCAACAATGATCAATCAGTTCTTCTGTGATGTCACCAAACAGCCATCTTTTGTTGGTTGTGCAGACTCTCGCTCTGCTGGGCAGTAACACTGATACTGAGCCTGTAGGCTGAATAGCAGGTATGTATGGGATCTGGGTGGTATGTATGGAGCCTGGCGCCACATGGATATGCACGAAACCTGAGACCCTGTGCAGCGGCTCTGAACTCTGACATCTGGGAATTCTGTGGATGCTGACCTCTGTGGGTCAGAGGTCACCCGGGAGTCCACCGGTTTCCTTTTTGAGAAGGTGAGCGAGGGGCGGGTGGGGGTAGCGAGGAAACCATAAGAAGGGTTATTGACTAGTTTGAAGAGAGGAAAGAGGAAGGTTGATGATGCCCGAGCGCACATCTGGCAATAATGGCGGATTTCTTATTATTTACATTTTCATTCAAGAAAGCATTTCCGGCACCTCTGTGAAAAGAGAGAGTGAGTGAGTGAGAGACACACATCTGTCATGACGTTTTGATTCACAATGCGTTTGTTCATATTTGACAGCAACAGACGCAAGGCAGATGGGAAAAATTGTCATGATACATTTTTTTATATTAATTTTTAATGTAAACATCTTGTAAGGCTATGACATGCTCTGATGTGCGAAATATGAAAATATATAAATGTCAACATTAAAAATTAAAACATCATAGTTTACTACATTCAAATTAACATGATAAATCCTCTTATTCATTTTATTAAATGCATTTCTTTATTTTTTAGGTTAATTTCCTTTGTGTGTGTGTATGTGCTCATTGCTAATGTTAGTAATTAGTGTAATTAATAGGACCTCACTGTCAATTAATAACATTTTTCTTTTTCACAAATCAATTCTTTTTGTTTTTTTACTTCTCAATGCTGCTAAAAAACATGGCATCCATAAATATAAAAAAATAACAACAAAAACAATTAATGTGTTTTAAATTTTAAATAAATATAGGGAAAAGACCTTTTTCTGCTCAGCTACAAAAACAAGTCTTTTATTTTAAAGCACTGGAGGACAATTACATTAACATACAATCTTATCAAAGCATATACAAAACAACTAATGACAAGAAAAAAATACAGACAATTACATACCACCTAATGGATAAAAATAATATGTAAAATGCTGGTCTTTCATTAAATACGATCACACTGTATATTTGAAATCCACTGAAAATGTAAAGAAATGATGCATGAGAGTTCACAGTGATACAGTGAGAGTGCATGACATGCTCCTGCATTAATGTGTCTGTGTTTGCACGTCACTCAACTCTAAAAAGCTCTCCAGTTCCTGCTATAACACTTTACAGTGTACAGAAGGCTCCATGCCACCCACCCAGCTGGAATGTCATGCATGCAATTAGGAGAGATTGTAGCAGGAGCTGGGGGGCTGGGACGGGACGGGACGGGACGGAGGCTGAGGTGGGGGGTGGGGGTACGGCAAGGAGCCGGAGGCTGCCTGAAGAGTCATAGAGAGGGGGTGGAAAGAAAGGAAGAGGTGGAAGGGGCCTTCAGAAAAACAGTCGAGGTGAAGAGAGGAACACACCGGCTTCTCACAACCTCACAGTTTCTTCCCCTCACAATCATCAATACCCATCAATAGGAATTGGCCCCCAGTCAATAGCCCCCTTGCAAGAGGGATACCAGGGGGAGAGAGAGAGGAGATAGAAGAGAGAGGGTAGCCACGTGCTTCATGAAGGAACAGAAGGAAATGTATGAATCAAAGAGGAAACTGAAAAAAAACACCCAAATGAAGTGAATGGTGTTTGAGTCATTTCACCAAAACGGAAACAACTATGCAGATTTATTGCTTTAGATTTTACAAGCAAAAATTAATGTTTGCAAAAAAAAAAAATTATGTTAGAAGGAAGGTACTCATATAATTACACCAGTATTAAATACTCCAATTTTCTCATTTAAACAAAATCAATTATTTCAGTTAAATACTTGCTTTCAATAAAAATTGTTTTTAGTGAGTCATTGATACATTTCTTTTGTTTAAGTTTTTTATTTTTGCTTTACTAGAGACATGTTTTAAATATTAAGAACCAAAATGGTGTCAGATGTTTTTGCACATACATTTGGCATATTCAAATTCAGAATAAATTGCAAGCTTATACTTTTTCATTATTATAATTATTATTTAATCATTATATAAATCGCAACATGTATGAGTCGGTTGAAATTGTACATGCTGCCAGAGCTTGAGTTTTTTGTTTTACTTCTTAATGATTCAAATGGTGAGATTTATTCTGGTCACACTCCTTTATTTGTCATGTAATAACTACAATAAATTACACACACTAAACCTCTAAAATATAACTCAAGATTTTGATTTATTTTTGTGATGATTTACAAGATTTGTATTTCATCTGTGTGGTTCATTTTGTTTCCTTTATCATTACCAGCTAAACTAATGATCCAGAAAACTGCTTTATTGCAGTTCTCTATTAATACTTCATTATTTTATTACAAACATTTTATTTGATGTCAGATATTTACAGCATTAAATATGTTTGTTTGAACATAGTTCTCAGGAGTGTAGAAACTGCTGCTGTTAACCCTAAACAGACAAAAGTACCAAGAGATTTTCTAAGATAGTTACATGTTGAAATTACACATAAATGTTTATGTGAAAACAACTGTAAATGTAATTCGTTTTGAGCTTATTTGAGAGAGGTGCAGTAATTATGTGTATATTCTACTTAAACTCACAAAAACATAAAAAAAATATCGGAACGATGTATTTGTACAGACGTTTAGATAACAAATCATCAATAACAAAGCCGTGTAAATGGACCGAAAATAAGAGCAAACTACCTTTTATCAAACACACGAGAGTTTACTTCTTTGCTGGACGTGGGCGTGACCAACAGGGTTTGGTCACATGGTCGCTATATTTTCCTCTCTTCCTCTGAGGAACATGGGCTGGATGAATGGGGACGCTTATTCTTCGTGTAGGAATATTTAAAGAACGAGCTGAAACTTAAATCAAATTCAGTTTTTAGGGTTTTAAAATAGATTAAAGTTAAATATTTACAGCGTATATACAAATCACTAAAACATTTGTTCTAATGAAATAGCCTACTTATTAACAAAACTTGACATATTTTATTCTTGTTCATTTAACCGTGCAAATGTTTATTATTATTGAAATATAAAAATTAAAATGAGTAAAAATAGTCGGGTTAGGCTGCTGTAAACTCTAGCTTGTGCGCATGTGTGTGTGTTTTGAAAGTTTGAGCGCGTGGCATTCCTTATTCCGCCTCGAGATCACATGGACACAAAGGGCAGCACGTGCATCACGAACAAAACAAGAACACATGCTACATATTAAACGCTGCATGCGAACACGTAGAAGAGGGTTAATGGTTCGTTGACAATTGTGAAGCGCATGCAAATGTGTGCATGCTATTTTGCTAATGGGTTTACGGCCAAAGGGTTTCGGTTGATTTTCGATGACATGCCATGATTTATGTACCCAGCAAACACACAACGATCCTTTAGCGTTAGTATGGGCTTCCTATTGAAGTTATTTTCAGAAGCTGTTCTTTGCATTCTAAAAACATTCTTTTTTAGATATTATTTTTAAACCCTTCCCAGAACACTCATACCAAGGCCTGCCTGTTCTGCTTCCGGTTTGCTCTCTGTATTCCAAACAAACACAGTGCATTAAGAAGGTAGGGCTATAGCTAGGATATAGGCCCTTCAGTGTGTGTTTTATAGAAGGGGAGAGGGAGAGGAGGGTGTCCCTCTTGATACGTCCTCTGCATACTGAATTCACGCTCTGCTTTGGATCAAACGCTCTCTGCCGATTAGCTACACAATCAGGTTCCCCAGTAAACGGGGGAGAGTAAGACAGAGAGAGGCGGTTCTTTTCCGCCGGACAATGCCATTATTTAAGCTCCATTGGTCAGGAATGCCGGATTTTACAGGCCGCTGCCCTCCTCTAGGCGTCAACCAAAGGGCCTCCACTGTGGGCCCCCCTTCCTCTCTCTCCTCGGGTCACCATATCTATCCCGGAGACCTATAGCTTTCTCAGTGCATTCCACAGTTGCTTCTCTAAGCTGTCGTCTCTGAGAGGCTACAAAAATCAGCGGGGCTGTCAAACTCTTACAAAGCAGTAGGCCCACCAAAGAAATCTAGGATCAAATTTTTCTTTTTTAACTGAATTAGGCTAATAGAAATTAAATCTGTAATAATTACATGTTTAGTTTGACTGGAAAACCCTTTGGAAACATGGTACCATAAGAATGGTTAAATGTGCACTAAAAATTATATAAATTAACTTTTTATTATCTATGATTATTTAATCACTGAACTGTATACATCAATTCATATCAACAAAATGATAATATGAATATTAATTATTGGCTATTTGAACGGTGTATACAATTTTTTAAATTGTCATTATGGTTTTATGGCATACATGTGCAAATAAATGTATTTTTCCTGCATTCAGTTGGAAAAGTAAAAAACAGGACCTTCTATTTGTTAAAATGTGGAATTTCTATTTGTAGATCAATAAGAATTCTATAGGAGCCACACAATTTTTTTATTAGAAACTGCACTTTTCTTATATTAATTATGTATTAATTTATTTAGTTGTATTATGATAGTTGTAGTGATAGAATGATGATCAAATTCCATTAGAACTGTTTTAGGATTAAAGTTAAGCATTTAAAAAAAAATAATATTAATACGTATACTGTTCACAGTAAACGTTTCTAAAATGTACTTTAAAACTACAGTTCATGTATTCTTTCAATCTAGCATAAGTAGAAATTTGTGAATGGAGAGCAGAATTTAAGCGTTCATTGTTAAACTAAAACTATACGGTGACGTTTCATTCCAAGTAGCCAATCGCGGGATTCACAGGACAGTTAAATGCCTTTGACTTCCACCAATGGTTCTTCAAGCGGCAAAGACTAGCGCAGAAACGGGCCAATCGCGAAGACGCATGCAAATGAGGAATTTGCTTCAGCAAGAGCTGAATGTCAACTAGTCAAAGATGGAGTCTTGAGCGAAGAGGGCCATTGGCTTGCCATGGATAAATTACGGTTTTGATTTTTTAGCCCATGAGGGGAAAGAATGCGCAAGCGGGACGGGATGGCACTATGTTACACGGGATGAATGCGAAGATATTTGAAGAAATTCGCGCTTCTTGCCTTGCAATCCTTCGGTCCAACTTTTTCTCTTTTTGTCGGTGTCTTCTGCTTTCAAGGATTGTCCCTCCCTTGGCCAGGTACCATTCATGAAATTTAGGGGGTCCTCTTTCTGTTTGTGAGTAGCATCCGGGTGATTTGGTGGAAATGGCGGGAGCTCAGGGGCAAAAACGACAACGTTGAGTCGGCTTGGGTGGGGAGAACGACGAATGGGGTGCCATAGAAGCCCCTTAACATGGCTGTAGTTAGAAATGTGAAGAGCGCGCTGTTGAGGATATCAAGAGGGCATCGCATTTGAGAAGTCTTGCCTGTCAGGCTGTCATTCAGTCAGAGGGAACAGTCTCCTTTCTTTCTCTTCTATTGTCATCAGTGTTGATCTGTTGCAGCCACCTGGTTGGGTATTAGTCCGAGAAATCCATGTAAAGCATCTAACTTCACCATATTCTCAAGAAGCCAATGATTAACTTGCAGAAGGGTCTGGGAAGCCTAGTCCGTATTTTCCACGTGTTCATCTACAGCGTCTAAATCAGTAACTGTAAAATAAACGATTTGGGAAATAAAGGATTTTGCGAGTTCACGTGAAATAGAGAAGTACAGACACGATGTGCCACTTTTTCTTTTCTTTTCTTTTTTTAATAATGCAGCTCCAGGTTTAAAGTAGGCTTTATATAAACCGAAAAAATGTGCAGTTTTTAATTGCGATACTCTGTCATTTTGTTGCAAGTGTTGTGTTTGTGCATGAATTCCTGAATGCTTTGAAACCGAGGCTTTTTGTGTGCGTTTACTGTGCCATTATAACTGCAAAAAAAAAATCTATAAATTTATACAAGTCATTTAATGTCTGTAATTAATGTGTAAAAGTGTACTCGAGGTTTGCACGAGGTTGTGCATAAATGTGTGTTTTTAGCTAGCCCCAAAAGTATGATTTGTACAGTTCGGATGAGTAATTACATCCCAGCTAAACATAAAGGCTTATTTAGGAAAAATGTAAATCTTCCGTGTTGTTTTTTTTTTATACCCCAAGTGTCCAAAAGCACGGTTAATATATGCATTGAAAATAACAACCTTAAGGAGCCTCCGCCCCCTCACCTTGTCCCCTAACCAGGGGGGTTTCAAATTGCCACCTTGGCAAATGGGACAAGAATAATACGTATTAAACGAAGGTTTCTCATACTCTATCGGGGAATGTGCTCTTTGCCCTATTTTTATTTTCTCTCTTCCTTCGTATCTCACTCAAAGCAGTGTGTTCATCGCTATTGCTGCTGGAATTGCTTGAAAAACATTGCAAACCATTGCTGCTAAATGCAAATGTTAATGTCGCCACGTCCTGCTTGGTTTTGTTTAATTACATGTGTTTTCCCCCTCGTTTTATGATTTAATAACAGCTAGCATACCTCAATTGGAAGGTTTGGAGATTTTTGCTATTTGTTGTCATTTTTACCTGCTTTATTATTTTTTTTTAGACGTGAACGTATAGGAAACATAGCTTGAATAGTTAAAACAACATCGCTTTAAGCTGATTATGACCGGTACATGCACGGTCTAAGATTTACATTAAAACCATTTTGTGGATTTACTGTGTCCACTGTGGATGCACGTGTGATGAATCAGTTTTAAATATAAACCGCCATAACACACTCCGTGTTCAGTTTCTTTTAATGTTGTTGACCAGGGCCCTTTTTCTGTTGTACTACTGTGCAGTCAGATGAGCAGTGCAATATTAAAAGGGCATTGGCTGACAAAAAACGAGGAAAGAAAACGAAAAAGTAACCTACACCCCTCCCCTAAGCTTTCAAGTTTTCCCACCCTCAGTGTATGCATCTACATTTAATTTAGTATAACAACAGGTGTAATGAATTGATTCCATAAAGACGTATTATGACGTCAAAATGGCGTTGCTGCTCAAATACAGAATCATAAGGCAACAATTGCTCACGCGCTCGAGTAAAATAGAATGAAGCGTAATACGTTAAAATTGGCAATTAAGGCAAGACGTGTAGCATTTTTTTACTAGCTTCAAGCATGCATATTTATTTTATTTATACCTCGTTATTTAAATTCAGCTGACTGAGTACAACTATGAAGGGTGTTTCGCCCCGTTGTGTTGAAGGCCCGTTCAAAGGTGGCCCATGCATTTCGGCTGTGCTAAGGTCTGTTGCTTTGACGATGTTGCACTACTGAACCATCTACTCAAGCAGTGCAATAGTATTGTCATTGCATTCGGCTTTCGCCTACTCACCCACTAGAGCCTTAAACCGAGCTGGGACGAGCGCTATATGATTAAGGGCGTTTAAGTACTGTTTGAAATGGCGAATAGGGGGGTTTAGACCACTTAGATGTATGGGCCCAGATGTGTGCACGATCTTGGATTAATTCCACGCGAAACAGCATTGTTGCAGAGCATGCACCAGGCGTGTGAACTGCAGTATTTGACCTATGGTATATCCGTGACACCAGGTTTTTCCACTTATTTGAAAATGCCTACAGACCACGCCTCCTTCGAAAGAACATTTTGTACGACTGAGGTCGTCTTCGTTTGCATTGAAAACCACGTGTTCGATTAAGTAACGCTCCAACAATGCTTTGAAGTGAGTTTCTCAACCTTTTGCATATTTCGGGAACTTCTGTATGAGGCCTGCTGGCAGAGAGGTGCAGAAAAGCAGTGGATAAAAACGAGCTGACGTAAATAATCACCCAAACGCCATTTTGTATATTTTTGGCTATTCGTAAATGTCATAAGGCCACGAAATGTTGACAAAACAGCCGATATTATAAATTATATTTTACTCCTATAAAGTCTTAGGAACATCCTTTTGCGGTTTTTAAATATAGCTGCACCTCCTGTGCATTTTGTTACCCAACAGCAACGTGTTGAATTGCAGTTTCAGAGAAATGAGGGTTTTTTATTATTATTTTCGTCTGATGTGTATTTAAATAAGCTGCTAACGTAAATGATAGTATTATGTATGATTTAATTATATAGTAAGTTTTCGTGCCATTAAAATTGTATTTAATGTTTTTACTGTCTTTCTCAAATTAGAGATTTAAGCTAATTATTATAAATTCAGTGCTATAGCATTTATCGGGTTCTTTTACGCGTGCATTTAAACAGGCCTGTACATTAATCACTGCTTTGGTAATCAAACTGTTTGATGCTATGCATTTGTAACCAGCAATGCTTCCATCTCCCTGTAACTCCCTACTAAACAGAGCTGGTAGGTGTGTAACCATATATTTAGATTTTTATTTATAATGAAGGAGCTCTTCCAGAAGGCAGAAGGAAGGGATGATTCTCTTGTTTGAGCCAGATCGGTGGGGGATGGGACTATTTGTAAGGAATGTAGGGGGCAGGTCCCTTTCCAAGAGGGGAGGAAAGGGAGGGAATGTGAGGAGGGGAGGTCGCCCATAGTGACATTTTACTCTTGGTCAGTATCTGCAAGGTTATGCAAGTTGAACTTTTTGGTTGTCTCATCAAAAGACTGGACATCTGGCCAAACGAAGTGTAATCTAGGCAGGTCGGTGTGTGTGAATGCACTGGCGCAATAAACACAGACTTTGTATGCATAAGTGATATGCGAGTCAATGGGGTGACGCATATTTTTTAAATCAAATACACTGCATGCAATTCGTACAAAAACAAAGTTTCTTCCGTGATGAGCACGGAATTATTTCGATATTATTCTTATGATTTTTTTTTTGTCTAGGTGGTGTAACTGCTGAGATTGTAAATGCCTTTTAATTTAAAGGATAAAATCTTGATATTGGCATAAGACGTCTGGCATATTTATTTATGGATATGTAAAATTCTAATAAGCAATCTGCAACCATTTTGTTGTCATGACAAGACAAAAGCAGACGAAGCACTTAAAGTAGACCCCTGTGACTGTACTGTGTCTAGTTTATTTTATTTATTTATAAACATTTTATAAAAATGCACGCTTTCTTCACTTTTTCGAAGAAAGTATAGTGCCTAACCCTACGTCGTAAGACAACTTTGGGATATGCATGACTTAAAAAAAAAATGAAAATCGTTTTAGCCTATTATTATTTATTATTAATAGTTGTGTAAATTAACCCGAATTATTCAAATTGATTGTTTGCACTTAGTCTGTTCAAAAAAGATGCATGATAATTGGCACGCGTGTTTTAAACTCGACCATTAAAAGACTTCTCCTTTTTATCATCTGGAGCATTTGTCATTGACCTGTGTATATATAAAGGCTCCACAGTAGAAGGTAAGCTCACCGGTCTGAACTGGGTGTATGAGGAATGTTGCGCAAAATACCGCAACGCGCATGCGTAGCGCATTCATAGGCCAGTATATAGCATACTGAGGCCTACAGCTCCTCTGTTCTCGTGATCGTGGTTCAGCTCTCAGCTAGTGGGGTTTGAAGCTTTATATGAGGATTGGTAAGTTTGCATTCACCTGCAGGTTTGGTAGCGCGTTCTGTATTTTTATCTAGAACTGATATAGGTTATAATATCGCCACACGAATTCGTATTATCAAAATAGCGCGTATTTGGATACTAGATATTACTAAACGCAGCGTATAAAGTTCTTCTACTACAAGACCACCACTTGGTCGGTGTGGTCAGCTGATACGCTATAGCAAGTCCTTTGTACCTTTTTATTTTTTTAGGGCGTAGTATTCTCGCCCTGTTGTCGTGATTCAACATTTTGACCGTAAGTTCACTGCATGAAACATGATTGGTAAATTGTTTAACGTGTTTTATTATACCGAGGGGGACAAGTAAGATCATGCATGTGAGATCAATGTGAAATTCCCAAAGGAGAAAAAAAAACCATCTTGTTGAAGCATGTCGTTAACTCCAAGGCAGAAGCTGGTATGCTTGGAATTGCAGAGCACCAAGACTGCTTTTGGACGCAGATAACCAAAGGGCCTACAACATGCTTTCCACTCTCTCTGTCAGTCCACCAGCCTGGCTTTGAAAGAATGTCTTTATTGATAGCATGCATGCATTGGTATTAAAAGATGATTGTTTTTAAGTAGGCCATTTAAAATGCCAGATGTGTTAAAATTACGTTTTTGGAAAAACAATGTCACATTTATTATTACACAGTAATTGTTAATGGCAGTTTCTTTACGAATGCGGATTAAATTGTGTCCTTAAGGATGAAAGCTCAACCATGTATAACCCTCAACGTTTTTGCTATATTAAACACAACATTTTATATGAAGCGTGTTGTTTAGCATCAAATAAACTACACTGAATTTTGCTTAAAATACATTTTTGAAATGAGCAGAATTTTGCCATTCACTTGGTTTGTTTATAGGCTGCGTAGGGTCAGATGTCACAAAGAGGTTTGCGTATCATGTGTTGTAGAGCAGGAACACCATTTAGGGATTTAAACCCCCAGATATTGTGTTTTCTCTAAAGTGCTGTGTGATTATCATGATAAATACATCTTGCAGGCGAGACCCTATCAATATTGCCTCTGCTTTTTTCACTGTTTATGGAGTAGTGCAATATTGCTTATAGGGTCTTGACTTTAAGGGTGATCTGCAATTTCAGGAACGTTGACGGATTTGATTGTCAGTTTTATTAAATTGTGCAATGATGTTGTGCTAAAGCTTGATAAGAGAAAGAATGGAGTTGCTGCTTTAAACCATTTCATTTGAAATACAATAAATGGCACCTGTTTAATATTAAAAACAAAATGGCCTACAAACACTTTGATGTGGTTGTAATGACTTGCTTTTAGCAGTGCAAACACTTAACGATAAACCCTTCCTAAAATGAATTATATCATTAAGTGAGAGAACATGCTGTCCTTTGTAAAGTCCAATAGTGTCTAAATTTAAGCAGTTTCAGACCCAGGCTAACTCTTTAGTTGTCCACTTGTGGTCAATGTATTTTGAAGGAAATCCATTTGTTTTTGATAATGCACATTTTTCTTCAGCATGCTGTTACTGTTTGTGTTACAGGTCGAATCAAGATTACAGCAACTGTCATATTCCAGAGCTCTGAAATAACCATTTAACTGCCTTTGTTTCTCTGTTGGCCATATCTAATAATGCTATTTAAAAACACGACTGTTTTACCTGTATTTGCAAACTGGGATTTTTGCGCATGTAAGTGAAATGCTATTGACAGCTGAAGGTTTTAACCAAATGTCCTTTATTAATGCTATGAATGCCTGAGTTTCAGGTCATGCAGTTCAGCAATAAATCAATGCAAAGCAAGTTCAATTTCATTATGCAACGTGTTTTGTTTGAAAATCTCTAAACGTTGTTTCAAATAGTTATAATTTAGTTCACGTCATGATCTCATAATCAATAGGTTAACTTTGAGTGGGTCTGTGTTATATGTTAGCTAGAGGTCTGGGATACGGATCTTGAAAGGCATGGGAAAGCATTTCCTGTGATGGTCCGAGTCGGACAGGTGTAGTTCCAAAGGCTGTTGAAAGAGTGTTATATTTCAGACCACCTGAAATAGCTGGAAATTATAACCGTTATATGATGATTTCCGAACACTTTGCGAGCATGCTCCTGGCCCCATTGTTTGTCTGTTGCCTGACACTCTTTCCCTGTTGCACTACTGTGGGAGCTGCAGCTAGCAGTGCAATAATGAAAGGGCATCAGTCCACTGGACCAGACCACCAAAACACACACCTATCCTTTATTTACCACAAATTACATGCTTCTCCTGCATGCTTCAACCCAGATGAGCCACAAAGCACTGATCTGTCCATACGCCTTTCGTAAGTGGTGGTTTGTATTTACAGTTATTCTTTTATACAAGCTATTTTATTTGTTTTTATTTTTTTGCTTTAATTTACTTTGTACATAATAAGTCTTTAATAAAAGCAAAAGGCATTGAATAAATAGCGTGTTTTTCCTTCTTTGAATGCTGTATTGCCTGCTTGTGAAGTTAAATGTAATTTTGTTTATTTAAGTGTATGGCAGCAATTTATGTGAAACTTTATTTTTCAGATATGATAGAATGTCCATAACAATGTTGCTTTACAGTGTTATAAGACCGTTATATGAGATTTATAGTGTCTTGCAACGGTTTGGGATATAGATATAGATATATATATATATATATATAGATATATATCTAAATCCCAAACCGACACTATAAATCTCATATAACTAAATTAGAGTCCACACGTTTTGTTTACTGTAATCATATTCCACATTTTTGTCATCTATGCTGTTCTTTCACATTTACCACTGCTGTAAAACTAAAAGTCGTTATTGTTACAGTTATCGTCCTTTGTGTAAATGGGCTTTAAACACTTTCCCAGACAGGTATTAGATTACCCCAGGACTAGGTCTTTGTTAATTTAGGACATTTAAGTAGTTTTTAGGAACATGTCTTACAAAAAAGCATTACCTGGGAGTATTGTAAGATCAAACAATGGCAGAAATGTATTTTAAGGTACATCAGTGCAAGCTTTTTCCATTTTAATTTTAATCTAGGACTAGTCATAAACCCTGTTTGGGAAACTGCCCCTTCATTTCTAAAACGAGTTTGCATTAATTTACTGCTAATGCGACCAATCATGTCTTTTGTGCTTTTCGTGTTTCTTAACTTGCCATGGGGATAGTTTTTCATTCAAGGTGACTTTCTGAAGGCATTTTCCAGATCCAGTCGATCTGTTCACAAAAGTGCTTCTCATAGTATTTCGACCTCAGGCACTTCAGTTTCCTGGTCCCTCTCACGCGCATTCAGACGCATTTATGTTGCAACCTAAGTGCTTGTCTTCTTTTTGAGTATATATATATTTTTTTCCATAGCTGTTCACTTGACCCTGTTAGGACGTGTGTTTTCATGGCTACGCCATCCACGTGGATACTCAGTCCAGCTATTAATTTGATTATGAATAGTGCAATAGAGATCTTTTGAGCTATTTAAATCATGTGGCTCTGGGATCCCTTGGTGCAGTATGGCACTGCGTCAAGATTGGGTCTCAGATATGGTGACAGCACTGATGGGTGATACTGACAACCAGTGAACAGATTTTCTTTTAATATTTTGCGTTGTAAAAATACATGCCTACAAACAGTTGCAGCAAATGGGTGGAATCGACAATGAAGGCACAATTGGTTCAATAAATGGCCATGCCATGCGTAATAAAGGATAAAACAAAAACAAGTGTTTTATTTAAATATAAAAGCAGCTCGGTGTAGATAAGCCACTTCTTAGTACCCTATTTAATCTTTCTATAGAGTTTATAACGGGTGACTGACTAGTGGAACTGCGCAAACCCTGTGTTATCATATAATATGTCGCCATCTTCTGGGAAGACCAAAAACAAAGCAGAGTTAGATTCAATTCGCTTCCTCTCACAACTGTTTTCAACCTCGCGCATGAAATTAAAAATGTTTAGGCAACATTTTATTAAAATTAGGTTTAAAATAGTAGCATATACGTTTAGGAAAATTATAAAATTGGCATTAGTGAAAAATGACATCTTAAAGATCGGCTATTTGACAACTCTTGGTTTTATTTTCGTTGATAATTCAGGAGCCATTAAATTAGATGATGCGTAAAACCTTATGTAAATAAGCAATAGGAAAACTTATTTAACACACAGGCGTTTTATTTTCTGCTGATTTCTATATTGAGTATCATTTAATGTTCCATAATGTTATTTCACTTACGTCTCCTTAAATATTAGGCTGAGCGGTTTGTGCTAAAATAGGTGGAATATTGTAATCTAATCGGTTAAATTATTATTGTGTGCATTCTTCCATTAGCCTACTCAAATCAGCATCAACCTAAAATAGTGAATAGGGAAGATGCAAAAGTGACTTGTTTTTCATCAGCCGTCATACAGTGTCACGTTTGGACAGCAGTGGTGGGAAACACTATGGTAGGTCAAATAAAAACTTACTGAGGGAAAACAATTGAAATATCAACATTTTCGTAGAGTAAGATGTAAAGAGAAAAGCAATTTCTTTGTTTGAGATAGAAAAAAAGTTATCTTGTTATCTTCTTAATGTTTACCTTGAACAATTAGAAAGTAACTCTTCACTAAATGGACAATACAGTAAAAACATAATTCAAAATATCTGATTCAAACAGCCTAAGATTAGATCTTTCATTCGGTTTCATTTAGTTTTACTGTAGTAATAATCACATTTCGACGGAGTCTCTCCTTATCATGGGGACTCTTAATAATGAAAATAATAAATTAAAATGTCAAAAAAAGTCTCAAAATATATGAATAGACCATTAACTAGTTAGAAAGCTACTTTAAGTTTTTTTTTAACAAAAGGTTAAAATGAACTGATCGTTTAACAAAATATATTGTTAAAAACAGCAGTGTTCATTTGGTAATCAAGATGTTCATTATTTTAAAATAAAACGCTTTATCATTTGTTCACACTTTGCGTCACTTTGTATTACAACACATAATATACACTGTCCAAGACACGTTTCACAGCGAGCTTTCCTTTTCAAAATCCATGCAGTATGTGCCGAACAGTAGCTAAATGCTGCCCTCATTTGGATGCTGTGTGTCATTTTTCATTTTCCATGGAAGCGATAGGAGAATAACCATCTTGACAGGTGACTGTAATTGCAATTTAAGAGTAATCTTTAATAAAGTCTAGACAGTGTGCAATATTCATTGGAAAAATTAATAAATTGGGCATTATTTAATTTTTTTAATGATATGATATTTAAAATGTTGTTTTAACTTAAATACCAACAGTATGTTTTCAAAAACTTTATTTAAGCGATCACCAAATGTTGTGCATATGGGGTCATATACAGTATGAGGGGGAAACAACTATTGGAAATGACAGTAACATAGAAAACTTAAACCAGAACAAAAACAACCATTTGATATTTTCCCGCAGTGGAAAGATTACAGGACTTCATGTCTGCAAAAACGTCATAGTACAATCCCATTTGTTCCAGTAGTAATCAAACCTAATATAAATAATACAAAATACTAATGTAATTTTATTCCCTTATGTACAAACAAACACAATTCAATCTTTAGCAATCAAACCTTTTACTCTTTGTGTCTGTAAAGTTTTGCGGATGACATTTGTCAAAAATTGCATCACATAAGTCTGACCAATAAAAGTACAACTTTATAGAAAGCGGAGGGTTAAAAATAGAGAGGTTTTCACAGCATGTGTGCGAGTTCTCAGTTGCCCCATCATCAGAGCTCGTCGTGGCGCACTGGATCACCGCTGGGCTGAATAAAAACCCCCTCCATCACCTTCCAGAAGTTATGCTGATTGGGTGAAGGCATGCCATGGACCTCACGCTGACCTCTGATTGGCTGACCGTACTGCTCTCCGGTTACACTGAGGAAGACCTCTGTGGCAACGTGTTTAAATCGCACAGCATCCTCCCGTTCCCAGTATGTTTCGCCGCACTGCACACTCCATACGTCTAAATCATCTCCTTCTCCATTTTCACCAAACGCGCTCACTTCCTGCAAACATAAAACAAATCAATGTGATACTGTGAACCAAATCCAGCCTGAACATGAGAGGAGTGTTGTGTGGATCTACCTGGTGGTTAGACAGTGGGGAGCTGAAGTGGTGCGAGTGCAGGTTGCGTCCGGTCTTCATGTGTGTTATTCTGATGGCCTGTCCGCATCGAATGGGCTCCCCGCGCTGGCAAATTTTGTCTGGTTTTCCACGGATACGCCAGTAGCTGTTGGCATCATCGGCCGAATCCACTCCGGTTACTGATTGCTGGCCACTTCCTGCAGGGCATACATTTTTACATTTTAAAAGCACAGTGTGACAATGAATTGATAAGTGTTATAATACATCAACTCTGGTTACAATTATTAATAATACTGGACAATGCATTAGGGTGCAATACAACAAGTCATAATTAATGCATTAATACTACTGTTATATTGCATTATACATAAAGGCTTTAAGTAAATGGTTACCAAATATATACATATTTGTAATGGATTAATATAATATATATATATATTACTAATAATAATAATTTCCCATGTTGCTTATTATTATATTCAGGGATCATTTTGTTTATTAAGTTATTAAGTAATATTGCAATTTCTGCATAGACACATTCAATTAATAAATGCACAACAATCTTTCCTAAATTATTGGTTTATTATTCATATTAATATTTTATTATTTATTTTTTAATTTTTGTTGTTTATTTATTTATTTATAAAATAAGCAGAAGTTCCTGTATTCGTGTGAAAAGGAAATATTTCAATTGCAATTCAAATTCAGTTGTATATATAATTTCAAAACTATATAACCTTTTTTTAAATTAAGTTACATTTCCAATGTTAGGTACAGTTACAGTTCATTTAACATATCACAGAGCACGTTTTAAAAGAAATTCTACAAATCTGAAAAGGAAACAAATATTTTAAAAAGCCACTCGAATAATTATTTCGCATGTATTCCCAACGTAATAAATATGTGGTATTATCACAGTACCTTTCAATATTTTTTTCTAGTGCACCTGTCGTCATAGATCTTTCAGGTATACAAAATACATCCGAACCAACAAAAATAAAGAACTGAGAGATGAATGAGAGTTTATAACAGGCTTATGAGAAGACAAATACAGTAACAGTTACTTTAATGTTTACTGATTAGAAATATTAGCAGTCATTAGCTTCCTGGCTAATACATAAACGCACCAGCTGCTACTACTCTGAGCAATTTCATCAATATAGGAGCAATAAAAAAAGAAGAAAAAAAGGAGATTAAGCGGTCGATTAGAACATCCGCATTTTCTGAGGACCAAACTGCTAAGGTTTATAATTATATCGATTATCCACAAACAGTGGTGCTACCTGATCCGTATTTGACATCATGCGAGTGAAGTCTGACGCTGTGCCGGGTGTTCAGCAGCTTGACCAGAGATCCACACGTCACGTAGCTGGAGTCCAGATCACGAGCGCCACACTGGGCAAACATCAAACACACTACAACGACATCCAGAAAAACAAATATAACTCTTAATGGACCCATCTTTACAGCTCGTATCTATGTACATCACAGAAAGATGGACACGGAGAGCCCCATTCAAACGCTGACACGCTTTCTAACCAATCGCATCATGACAAGTCCGAAAACAAGGAAGTGATCGACGCGCACACACGGAAACCAGTGATTGGACGAGGATGATGTGAGGTCACGAAATGTTAATGAACGTTACATTATACAATCATAAAAATAAAATTAGTTTATGTAGTACATTATTTAAAAGTGTGTTAATAAATATGTAAAAAATCTAAAAGATTTTAAGTTAAAGTTATCTTAACGGCCTCATATTAAGAATCAATTATACATTTATTTTGTAAAAAAACTCCAAAAATGACTGGATTTAATTATTATTAATATTACTACTAGTATATTTTGTCATACTGTAAATAAATAACAAAATACTTCTAAAATAATACTTAAAAATAAAAATAAATTAAAAAGAAAACAAAAGTAAAAGAAACAAAATAACAGTTTTTTTGTGATTAATTAATTGTGTTACATTTCAACAGTTTGTTTAACAATACCTCATAGTTACTTTACTTTACTTTACTTACTTTAGTTACTTTAAAATATATAATTTTTTATTTTATTTTTCTTATTTTCCTCTGATTAGCCAAGAACATAAAGTGTAGTCCTAATTTAACATTATACTTTCAAAATAGTTGTTTGACACTAACATAGACAAGCAGTGGCAATTTGTACTTTAGCCTAAAAACACCAAAGATGTGAGAAAAAAAACACTTGTGACAATATGACATGTGACAACTTGCCCCGCTTTTCACTTTAACATTATAAAGAATCATTTTCCACCAAGCGTGGTCCCACATTTGTACTATTCTTTCATTAGAAAAAAAGGAAAGGACGTGACATGTGTCCAGGTATGGTTTCCCATACTAGGAGTTAGTCCTCTGCGTTTAAGAGCAAGTACACACACACAGCAGTGAGAAGTGAACAACCACACACACACAGAAAACCCCACCCACAATCCCTGCCGGACCTGGGACTTGAACCTGCGACCTTTAGGTCCAACTCCCTACCCATTATTAAATATTTAAGCTAGACATGAATAAATATTAATTTGATATAAAGAGGAAAAATCATGTTTTAGAGTTTCATTGTTTTAAAGTGAAATGTATCAAATGTCTAAATGTAATACAGCTCCCACTGTTTCCAGTAAACTGTTGGGCTACAGTGTTATTCTATAATGTAAGTGATGCCATGCTATTGCTATGTCAGGTGGTTGAAGTTGAAAACAATTCATGAGCGTGTGCAAACGAGGTTACGTGTCTTGGGAAAACATTCAAAAGCCTCCACAGGCACATAAGCAACGTCCCACCTGCTACCTTAGGTCCGTGTACAAGGATAACAGTCAGCTTACACTCATAACACAGAGAACAGCAAAATCCTGGCTCTGGTGAGCATGCCTATAATTACTATTATTTATTAATTCATATCTGATTGAAACTTCTATAAATGTTCAAAATACGTTTTTTTTTCTTTTTATCTAAAATATATCTGTTTTGTAAAAAACCACAATGTCGTTATTTGATTCAGTCTCTATTAATGTTAAAGTGACATAAGGTGTATTTGGTTGCCAACATTTTGGACAAAATCAACAATCATTTAAAAACTTCTTAAATCTGAAATCATATGGTATATATTTATAAATAAATAATAATAATAATAATAATATCAATATATAAAATATATTTATTTGAAACATTTATTTTTTATTTAAAAATAGACTTAAAAATGATATAAAACAGAAAGAGAAAACTTGACTATGTTTGCACATGTGGCGTTGTTTTAATCACATCCGGTAGAGGGCGCTGCAACTCCGGAAAAGGAAACTGCAGTTTTTATGTCTTCAGACGGTCATTCGCGTTGTACTGTGTTGGATACATTGTAAAAAGAACTGATGGCAAGAACCTCGCAATAAAATGGGTAAGCGATTACCACATTATTACTTCTAGCTAGGAGTATATGAGCAAACACAGTTAGTCCCTCTGAAAATATAAAACGTATGTTTGGTTCTTGGCTATAAATAGAGCAAATTAATAAGCAGTATGTTATAGGGCTGAGTAGAAGCGTACACCGTGTGTGATGGATAGGCAGTGGCAGCTGCTCGTGTTAACACCGACGAAGCGAGTTGTAGATCTGTTATTAACGAGCCGGTGGTTTCCCGGTAAGCAGCTTTCCCGCAGCAGCTGAGACTCGCGCTTCATACAAACCCTTTCGTTTCGTCTCGTCTGTAAAGATGATGTTGGGATGACGTGGTTTGACGCGCTGACTCAAGGAACGTTTCCTGAATGGTTGGGTTTCATTAAATATGACTCAGATAAACTAACACTTCTCAGTCTGTGTTCATATGGAAATATCTGCCCTTTTAATAGATCAGTAATCGGGTTTAGATAGCTATTTTTACGGATATTTCCATTTTAATCGACTGACGGTATCATTGGATCTCTTTTTATCGGGTATTAGTTTATATACAGGATATACCAGATGGCACCGTTTGTTGAAAAAAAGGTAAAGTAACTTTTTCATACCTTCTTTGTATAGTTATTCAACGTTTATTAAGGTGAGAAATGTATAGCTTAATTATCCTGAAAGAAAGAAAGACAGAAAAGAAATGACCTTTTAGTAAATATATTTTAGTAATTTGATTAGGTCATAAATCAATACAATCTAAATATTTCTAAAATTCAGTCAAAATATCTAATGATTAAAAAAATAACAGTTTATTTTCGTGAATAGCTTTATGATTAAACAGCTTAAAACAAAGATCAAAATAAATTTGTGACCTTTTAGATCAAGCATATATTCATATGATAAAATAATTGGTATTATCAATCATGATAATTATTATTTATTAAATATTTAATTTATATTCTGTAGTCCAGTCTAATGATCCTTTAGTTACTGTCAAAAAAACAGAAATAAAAATCCGTATTAATCATCAAGAAGCTATATTTGTCCATCTCTAGTCTAGTGTTTATGTTTTTTAATCAGCAAAGCGAGGAGAAGATGCCTCAACCCAAAGTGAAGCTGGTGGTGACAGGAGATGATTTCGGGTACTGCGAGAGAAGAAACCAAGGGATTGTGGATTGCTTCAAAGCTGGTGGGATCTCTAATGTCTCTCTTCTGGTCAATGCAGTCTCAGCGGAGCACGCGGCAGAGCTGGCTAAACGGTAGATGTATAGCCCTTATGGGTAATTAAACCTACACTACCAGTCAAAAGTTTTTTGAACTGTTTTTTTTTAAAGGAGGCTCCTCTGCTGACCAAATTTATTTAATCCAAATACAGCAAAACAGTAACATTTTAAAATATTTGTACAATTTCTAAAAGTAATTTATTTCTTTGATTTCAAATCTGAATGTTTATCATCAAATCTCCAGTTACATGATTTTTCTAATATCATTCTAATATTCTAATGTTTAAATTTTTATTAGCATGTTAAAACAGCTGAGTAGATTTTTTTCAGGTTTCTTTGATAAGTAGAAAGTCCAGAAGAACAGCATTTCCTTGAAATAGAAATCATGGGTAATTTTAAACGATTGTTTTTGTCTTTTTTTATTATCAGTTGAAACAATTAAACCATGCTAAATAAAAGTATTCAATTCTATAACTAATATATATAATTTATATATTATTAAATATTTTCTATATATATATATAAAATATTTAATAATATATAAATAATTTGAACAAATAAATAAATTAGAATTTAAAATATATTCAAACAGAATTGGTTATTTTAAATAAAAATATTTCACAATATTTCTGCTTTGTTTTTATTTTAAAACCAATAAATGAGGGCTTTGTGAGCAGATGAGACTTATTTAAACACATTACAAATGTTACTATTCAAAAACTTTTAACTGGTAGTGTATAAGGACTAATTGAAAATACAAAAACACACCAAATTATTAAAACTTTAAGTAAAAATTAAAAAGGAAAATGTAAAAATAGTAATAAAATCATTAATAGCATCTCCAGTGACACTAAACTAACACTGCTGTTCTCACACACAGGAATCACATCCCCATTGGACTCCATGCAAATCTCTCAGAGGGTCTTCCAGTCTCTCAGGATCTAAGGGGCTCAACACTCCTCAACAAGGATGGGTTCTTCCATGGCAAGATGGGCTTCCGGGAAGTTTTGCAGAGTGGTCAGCTCAAGATGTCAGAGGTACACAGAAACACACACTCGTAACGTCACATGGAAGTGTGTTCAAACCATGCAGTGAAAAAGACTTCATGTTATACAGTAGTGTCAAAGGTTACTCAAAGTACATGAAAGGACTTTATTATCTTGCTCATAAGAGGAGTTATGGCATTATGTGCTCTTTAAGCTCAATTTTAAACATACGGTATTAAACCGTTTTAAAGTTTCAGACTTCAGAACCAAGTACAGCATGGTTTGTTTGATTGTTATTTTGTCTGCTTAAGTTGTGATTTCTGTTTAAAAGGTGGAGGCGGAGCTCAGAGCCCAGGTAAATCGATTTTGTGAACTGGTTGGCCACATGCCCTACCATATGGATGGCCACCAGCATGTGCACATTCTGCCAGGTAACAGTGGGTTTGTTTTTAACAATTCGTGTACACTGCTGTTCAAACGTTTATACTAGGGTCTATAAGAATTTGTAGTCACCAAGAGTAGATATGCTGATTTGATGCTGAAGAAACATTTATACTCTTGCACTGCTTAAAGTGTTTGTGGGTTTTAGTATTAATACAAAGCTCAAAAGAGCAGCATTTATTTGAAAATGAAATATTTTATAACTTTACAAGTGTCTTCAATTTTACTTTTGATCAATAAAGGTCGTTATTAAAAAGCTTTTTATATTTGACTGTTTTTCAGAAGTACGAGAGGTGTTTGCACAAGTTCTCTCTGATTTTAGAATCACCTACACACGGGTCCCGATAGAACCCGGTCTTAAATTTTGCACCTTCCTCCTGCCGCATCTGCGAGACTTCAACGCACAGGTTGAAAAAGATGCCCTTGAATCTATCGAGGTCTTTCATCGCCATGGAATAAGGTTTGCGAGACAACATTTTAAACCATCAGCCGGTTTTAGGAAATATTCACCTTGTTAATAGTAGCTCATTTAGTTATTAGAATTCAATATATATGCATGAAATATTTTTCTCTCTCTTTGCACTTACATTTTTCCTGATGAAAGTCAACTACATAATGGTTTGTATGTCCTTTCAGATGGCCTGATGTATACCTGGGCCTGAGCACCATGGGTAAGAACATGTCCGAGTCCAACCTGAAACGCGCTTTAGGCTTTGCGCTGGAAGCCTCACTAGATGACCATGTGACCTCCCCATTGATACAGTCCAATGAAGCCACGATCGACTCCTACCATCCGGTTACAGCAGAGCTCATGGTGCATCCAGGATATCCAAGTCAACCTCACCAAGGCGGCTGTGGAGAAGGCCCGGATGACTTCTCACAGTCTGCAGACCGGCTACAAGAGCTGAATACTTTGAGGGACCCTTTGGTGCTTAACTACTACAGGCAACAGGGGATCCACCTCTGTGCCTTTAAAGACTTTTAAACACTTAAGAGTATCTGGGGTATTGCAAACTGAATGCCTTCTGCTTTAAGATCTTCACCCATACCTCAATTAGTCATCTACAAGGGCTTAGTTTGGGAAAAACTGAAAAATCAGCATTCAGTTTCATCGTGCTGCTTCCAAAGCCTAGACGAAACAATTTGAAGCTGCTACTTGAAGTAGAGCCAAAACTGTATTATACTAATTATTTAACACGAACACAAGATGCTATTAGATTGACCCGTTTTTAAAAATTCAGCTATTAGATTGACCCGTTTTTAAAAATTGTTCAAAAAGACATTTAGTTCAGTTCACTTTAAGCAGCCAGCTATTTCAATATGGAGAGCTGCATACTTTTTGCTGCAACGTTTTGTTTCTGAAAACGTTGCTTTGTTTGAGCAAGTCTCAAATCCAGATGTTAATATTGCAGAGAACTGTGCAATCTTATACCAAGGCCATATTTATGACTGTAACAAACTGTATGAAGATTCGACTCAACCGAACATGTAGCAATTACTTTATATATTTAAAAGTCTAAGGTATTTTCTGGTACAATGTTTTTAACAAATGTATTTATGATATTTTTATGAACCTGAAATAAAGAGAGCTCATTTTACTCTGGATTTCATTCCAGCTTTGCAACGGGTATTATGATGGTGAAAGTGACAAATTCACAGCAACCTTCCTGCCCTATATATTGCTTAGTAAAAACGAAACCTGCTTAAACCTAGTAGGAATACATTTGTACACGAGCATCCATCCTATTGAAACATTCATTCAGGACTAGGTCAAAATAGCCTTTATTTGGTGAGTTCAACGCTTTGTCACATATTAGGGTTAACATGTTTATAACCTGTACGTTTAATTCAGGCTACTAATGGCATTTCAGAATAAGCTGTAATTGAAGCAACAGTTTGGGGTTTAAATAGTAGTCCTCATAAATATATAGTTCACTAATGCTAATATATTCAGATTAAAGTTCAGATTTGATTTATCACACAAATCCGTAATGCCGTTTTAAACTTGGTCAGCCCAGAAATCCTATTAAATTGGTTGATTTCCATGAGATAAGATGATCGGAAGTGAATTTAGTCTAACATCGCTTGGTCTCTTATATTTTGCAGTGAAGCATTTTTAAAGACTGGCACTGCATGAAAATACGTTTTTAACCAGGCGTCCTGCGAGACACTTCACCCAAATGCATAAGCAAATATGAACTCGAAAGCCAGAAGAACCTTTTGCGTTATAAAAATTGTAATTCGACAGACTGACATCCTTTAAAGAAACTAGAGAATGTTCTAGAAAACTCACGGTCAACTACTGCGTTTATTCTGTGTTGGGAGAAAATGGGAAGAAGAAGAAGAATTCTCAGTAGCGTACATCTCTGTAAATCTAGGGGCCGTTTTCCATGATTAAACTCAAATCAACAATATACAAGAATTTCCTTTGAAACATGTTAAAAGATGTTTAAAATTAGGGATCATCATGGAAAATTACGTTCACTTTCACACAAAGAGCACTGTTTTCATCCTTCCTTTTTTCATTTGTGAAACGAAAATGTATTTCATAGTAATATCGGCTCCTTTTGTTACTGACTTTACAGTGGTTTTGCCGATTCGAGGCTTGGTAAAGAGCTGAAAGTAGCCTGTTCCTTAGACATACCGTGCAACCCCAACAAGTGCAGTGAAAGTAAAAAGGTTATATGAAATAATCGGTCGCCGCAGCGGTGTAACCGCCATACCTCCTTTAGGTCTCCTTTTTTGTTTTTGTGGAAATCAAAGAGCACAAATATAAGAAGAGGGAACAACAACAGAATAATAATAATAATAATAATAATGTACATGATAAATTACAATCCGTCTTTGTTTTAAATGAAGTGTCACTTCCAAAAGTAATTTTTGAAAGTTGTGTGTAATAATGCAATGATTCATTTTCTCATTACAAAAGGGTCAAACAGCATTTGTTACTGAAACGCCCTGTACAATTTCCAACTTCTTTGTCTTAAGTTATCCTCTAACCAAATATTTTGATGCTTTCAAAGTCGAGAAAGGAAAAATAAACAACATAGTAGAAAGTTAGTAAGGGCCTCAAGCTAACACCAGAAACTCAGATCGGATGTCCTCGCGGCGTCTTGCTTCAAGACGGAGGCTGCAGCTGCGCTGAACTTCTCCAGCTCGACTAGAGTGACACGTGGAAAGGAGAGGAGAAGGAGGGAAAGCGGGAGGAAAGGGGAGAGGATATCGTTTGGGTGTCGGGAAGGAGGGTAGTAGAGCGAGGGGAAGAGGATCAGAGGAGGAGGAGGGGTCTGGGGCTACACACTTGTCTGGTATTGTTAGTCCACTGGCCGCTTTTCGCCGTGTTTCTTTGTAAACTCTTCTGCATTCTTAAAGAATTTTTTACGGTCTTTTGAGTATTCTTCTGCTAGGTCGGCCCTCAGAGGGTGTTCTGGCTGTGGGTCGTTCACCAGGGCAATGAGCGACTGAATTACTGGAGGAAGAAAAGGGAAAAGAATGTATGTCAGCATTGGTTACAACAACAAGAAATGTATCATTAGTTAACCCTTCATTCACTCTTATTTCTTACAATTATTTCTTCTTATTAAATAATAACTATAGTTAATATAATGCTCTTAATTTATGCTATTTTAGTATTACTAAGATACTGTTATAGATTTCTTTAAAAATTTGCCTTTGTCATTTTTTTGTAGTTTTATCATTTCATTTTTTATACATCTACATAGCTTTTTTATTCATGTTTATTTCAGTCTGTTTTTTAGTGCCGTTTACATAATTTGTGTACTGTGTACGTTTCAGAAAATATTTTGATTTATTTATCTATATTTAATATATACATACACACATTTAATATATAAATGAATTTTTTTACAGCAACTTTTTACAGTTATTTTATAACATTGGCAACCAGCTGAAAAAAAAAAAAAATTAAGTATGCTTGTTTTATTATTTCAAATAATTATTTTCTTTTTTTATTTTGGTTTTAGTAGACTATAATAAGCCTGGTCTTTTAATTCCATTCCAAAGTTATTTTCTTTTATATATAATAAAAAAATAAAATAAAAAAAAAAAAGTTAAAAAAAATTGTTTTGTGCTTAAATCAACTGAAGAAAAATAAGTTTCCTTGGGAACTAGCTAAAATTTCTTCTTTTTTTCAGTTATGATTAAGAGTTTTGGTTAGTTATCTATGTATTGACTACTTAATATTCTTCTAAAGATTTCAGCTGATAGTAAAAAAACAGCAACAACAACAAAACTCATTGGTACCAACAGATATCTAACCAAAAGGTAAAAACAAAGGCCTAAAATAGCGGCTTATAATCTAAACAGCTTTAAGTAGTAACTTAGTACTGCATGATCTGAACTTGTGTGACATCACAAGAATACTGTAGACGTATTGCATACATGTTGAATGTTTGAAGGCATCTATTCCTGAAGAAATGTGATGTAAAAAGCTTCATTATCTAACAGCAAGACTAGCATAAAATGGTAAAAACAGTAAAATTGTACAATATTACTACATTTTAAAATTCCTTTTTATTTTAACAAATTTACATTTTAATTATTTTGATTAAAATCATCATTTTCAGCAGCATTTTTTTTTTTTTAAATAGAAGTCTCTTGTAACAAATGCCTTTCTGTTAATTTTGATAAGCTATCATATGATGCGATTTCAAGTTTTTCTTTCTCTTTGGAGTGTTACAAACTGTTAATGCAGAGATAAGATCCCTAAAGTTGCAAAGAATAAAGATTAAAACCAAAGATGTTCTTTTATAAAAGTTATGACTCGTCCACACGCCCCTAAAACAGCTGTTCTATATCACAGAGTGGCTTTATTTCCATAACACTGTGCAACTACTACTTTCTTTGTTCTTACAAACGAGAAAAAAAAATCAGAGGTTAAGTTGTATTCACAACACTGTTCCAGAACAGTTCAACACAAATATTAGAGGGCATCAGCACATGTGCAGAGAACCTGCAGAGCAACATATGCTGGCTGAGCACAGAGACTATAAAGTGGAGCAATTCTAACTCTGCAAGGAAAGGCTGGTGCTTCTGACTCACAACTTTTAAGTTAGGCTACATTTTCTTATAAAAAAAAACTGCTACTCACTATTCAAGTATATTTCAAGCAAAGAGTATTCTGTATTATTTTACTGCTGTTTGATAACCCAATGTTCAGGGGTAAATCTTTCAAATAAAAAAAGTTCTCCAGAATCGTGATCTTTATTCTAAGCAAAAAAAAAAAAAAAAAAAATGTGATTCTCATCTTTATCCAGAATCATGCAGCTTTAATTCAGACACAAGTTTTGAGCAGTGAACAGCAGTGCATGTAGTTTATCCGATCATAAATGCAGACATGGTGTTATGTTATTATTATCAGTTATTTAACAAAAAAAAGCCTTGTTTGCAATGTGTTTTCTTGTTTTTGTGTGGGACGTAGCTTCACGTTATGGTAAGGGGCGTAACATTTCCATCAGCCACTTGTGTTATTCGGCCAATCACAATGCACTGGATAGCTGGCCAATCAGAGAACACCTCACTTTTGTACAGTGAGCTTTGTACAAATCGACCTGTTTTGGAAGGCAGGGCTTAGGAGGAGAAACACTGTACAGTATATGGAAAATAATGTGTGTACTCAAACTGCATAAACATTGCATCACACCAATAATCTTTTTAGCATTATGTCCCCTTCAGTGAATAAGTCAACACTTCTTTAAAAAAAATAAATAAAACAATGGCGCAGCTTCTCAGTGATCTACGGCTCCGTTCATAAACTGGCGCTGCATTTAAACACAGCTGACGAAGATTTATTGCTAATCAAAGAACGGCTTTACTGACGAGATGCGCACAATATATCGTACAATATATACCGCCCAGCCCTAATTTCTACTCATATATAGTTTTATTAAATTCAGCATTAAGTTGACACTGTAATTTATTCAGAGACCGCTAAATGGCTTTTATCTTTACAAAAAAAAAAAGATTAATCAAAGTCTTGTTTGGGTAGTTAATGAGTTTAAAGGGTGTTGCTTACTACTTAAACAGATGAATAGCGAACACAAACAGCATCACAAAGCTTTCTATTTGTCTATATAACGAAGTTACGACAAGACCGAGTGTGTTAATGTGCCAGATCAACCAAGCTTTAGCCCTCTGGCTCATGTGGCACTTTCAGGAATACTGCAACATCTGCAGCACATCTCACCTTGGTCAGTTTTGGTGGCTGGTTTCCAGTTCTCTGCACTAATGACAGGCAGGCAGACCTGTCCCTTCTCGTCGATGTTGGGGTGGTAGATCTTCGTTTTGAACGTGATCTTGGGTGGTTTGAAAGGGTATTCTGCAGGGAAGATGATCTCGATCCTGAACGCCCCTTTGTCGTATGGAGGATTGTCCTGTGGGAGAGTAAGGTAAATGAGGTCTATAATGTATACAGAAACAAAACAAATCGATATTGAGAACGGACAGAAACATGACCGTGTGAGAATGAGAGCAGATATTGACTTAATACACTGATACAGTATAGCTCTAAAACGTGCAAGAATTTGTATAAAAAATATATTTAAAGGTAAACCAATGTTTTGTACAGAGGTGCCCAGAAGCGCCAAAAATCAAATATGAATAAAAGCTATCAACTTAAAGTAAATGCTGCTTTACATTCAACAACAGTACACTAAAACAAACAAAAATCTAATTCATTTCTATTCTCTGTATTTGCAAATGATAAAAAGATTTAAACAAAATAGAAACTCCTCCACAAAAAATAAAATGGGTCACCACATGCACCACAACTTTGTCCTGCAGGTTTGGGCATCTCTGTCCCAAAGCAGTCACAGCTTACCATGTCTGTATACTTTACACATGCAAATAACATGTCAACAATTCATGAAAGACACACCAGCATTTACTAAACACTTACTGGAACAATGAGACCTTGCCATGTCAATATGTTTGATTCATCGACTTGAATGTTACGGAAGTTTTTCATCCCAGATTTGCGGATTTCTTCAAGCTCCTGATAAAAAGGGTTGGAAAGAAGGATGTGTTAGATACTATTTTTGAGGGTTCGCAACTTCTACTTGTCAAACAAACACTTCCCTAATAGCACAATTGCCAATAATGAGATAAGTGCAAACAACTTGATTACGAATAACGTTAGCTAAAACCTTCTATGTATCTTTATCATGGATATCATTCCCAAATGTAATAGGAGTCAGATCTTAACCTAACGAGTAAAAGAAATCACCCCTTCCTCATCAGCTTAATGTAAATAACTGACCTGGGGCCTGTTCTATAAAACAAGTTTAGGCTTAGCCAGGCTTATTTCAGTTAGTCTGACTTACTGCCAGTTCATTTGGTTTAACACAAGCCTGGCTTATTTGGTAAACTTGTTTTATGTATCAGGCCCCCAAAGTACAAGTGTGTGCATTAAAACAACAACAAACCACACCACAAACATTTGAAGTGCATGCAGCTTAATATCCAATAACACGGATTATCGTCACTATTTAATCTGCAACTCATTTTTATTTTAAAACTGTTTGAATTATGTAGATAAATGAGGTAAAATACACTTTTTAAGTTTCTGTCTGAATTTATGATAAAATTAAAATATAATGTAGCAAGTCCTAAGTACTAAAGCACGATACTAAAGGTACTAGAGTAAAAGGGTATGTTTTAGCGCCTTGTAAGGATCGCCCATTTCCTTCTATTGCCACTGGGAGCTGATTGACATTTACAGCCATTCTTATCTAACAAGGAAGTAAACTCGTAGTAGTAAACTACTGTCACGGTGATATACAATAAGTCCACTAACTGTACACAAACACCACAAAACATCAAGTGAACGTCAACTCAGAGAGGCCAACTTGAAAAAAAGATTACTATAGTGACTAAAACTAGTCACTCACGAGCTGTGAATGAAGTGATTTCGACAAGACGGAAGTTTATAAAGCGAAAGCTTGCTGTGAACGCTTACAGTTTCGTTTTTTTATCAAGGGCGTTACTACTGCAAACCACCTGGGACTAACTAACCTACTTATTTAAGCAGCATTTCAATTATTTGTTTAATTTTAAGCTTAAAACATTAAAAGGACGACGATTTCGGCTTATATGTAACAGGTTCGGAGAGTATGAGTCACGTCTAACGTCACAGCCGCGGAGTTAAGACAGCGTTAATCGGTCGAAACACATGCTGGTTCTTAAACCAGTCGATTAATTTATAGTTATTGTATTCGGGCGATTCAGATTTGTTTGAATCAACCGAACCCGCGGTGACGGAACTCATCGCATTGGACTCCTGTGCGTTAACGTTACATTCCTGTCATTTACTCGCTGTCAATGAATGAAAGGACTTCATAAAACACCGAACTAAAACATGTCGTTTGACCCTCTATCTCGACCCCAAAACCCTGTTCTAGAGTCCCGCGGCCTCCACCGGCGCTTTTCCTCCTTCATGTTTGGAAACGCGAAGCGAGCCGAGTCATCGAGTAAGAGAACCGCTCGTACCAACGCCGATCAAACTCCAATGGACGATCAAATCGTCTTTTCTGCGAGCTAAACTTTATGTTTACAGCCCCATCGCGTCGTCGTATGTGTTTTTTCTTTATTTGCGATATAAAAAGTAAAAGGTTTAGACGTCTACCTTGTGTAGTCTCCTGCTCGCCGCCATCTTGAATCTTTCAACTACTCCCAGAATGCACCGCGCGGCGCAGCTATGGACTCGTGAGCTCGTCTGCGTTTTTAAAACTTCGGATGATCTGGGATCAGATTTAGTTTTCGCGCACGACCCACAGAACAAACGAGAAGGGAGCGCGCACAATGATCCCAGGTCAGCACCCGTGGGTACTTTCCATTACAAAACGAAACAAAAATGCCATTTATTACACTGTGAATGGAATTGATTGCCCCGTTTTCAAAGGAGCCATAATTTAGTCAGTCTTAAATTAAATTAACGAGTACATGTAACGGTAACGGTAAACTTTGGAGTGTAAGTGTGTCTGGGAAAGACATGCAACATGCAATGAACGTCCTTGACAAGGAAGTGCGTTTTCCGGATTTCGAGTTGCGCACTACTTTAATGTCCACGCGATGTCACTCCAGAGTCAGGAATAATGCAAAGTGGTGATTCAGAGAGTGTAGTTCAATTGGAGAGAAATTAGAATTATTTGGCACCTTTTACGTTGGCTTGCCAAACCGCCACAAAACAGAAGAAGAAGATTACTTGGGACATAAACGATGGCCCCGGTCTTATCGTGTTTTAACTGTTTAAAATCATTCAACAGTCTAGTTTTTCTAGACTGGGATACTAGCCAAGACCAGAAAACCAATATAGGCAATTTAAGATAGTAGGGCTTTAATACATCAATGACAACCCTGCTGAAAAAAACAGCATATGCTGGGAAGCTGGTTTAATCTGGTCCTTTACCAGCACGTGACCAGCATAAACCAGCATCCCAGCATCAAAACCAAGCATATGGTGGTTTTTCAGCAGGGAATGGGAGTTTAAAAACAGCTGATAAAAAAATCACAAGCAATCCACACCACTTAAGTCCATCAATTGACCTTTTTATGCATGCTTTTAATGCATGTTTTTAATTTCGTTTTTTAACTTCAATTTAAGAGGAGACAACACTGCATTACTTGCATTTTGTCAGAAGTGCTGATTTGATGTTAAAACTACAGAATTATGAATTTGTTTATTTAAAACTGACGAATTCTGACTTTACATGATGTTACTTGATGGACTGGAGTGGTGTGGATTACTTGTGTATTATAGTGATATTTTTATCAGCAGTTTGGACTCTCAATCTGATGGCACCCATTCAGTGCAGAAGATCCACAATTGATGTAGCATTATCGTAAGACTTAATTCGGTTCGGTTTTGCACGTCAAACATGCACATAGAGCTGAAATGATCTACACAAGGAAGTGTGCAAGGAGATTGTACCTCAAGAGTTATTTGTGTTTTTATGCATGCAAAGATTGTGTTGATTTGTGGTTTTGTTTGTTTATTTGTTTATTCCTTTCTCGGCATTGGAGCTCATACTTCTTGCCAATGCGCTTCCCACTCCAAGGACAGATATAAAGTGGGCTTCCCGTAAACCACGTGATGGAAACGACTTGATCAGACTTGCTTCCCCTCCAGCAATTTCAGGTGAAGATGGGCTGTTGCAGATGGGAAACACTAACTGTCTTGTTTCCAGTTTTGCAGAGTTTAGCATTCAAACCCTTCTCCAATTTAGCTAACAATCTGTAATTAGTAGGTAAAATTATTGCTTTACGTTTAAAGATGAGTCACTTTAGTGAGAGTCTTTACCTTGAATAAGTCATTCAACAGGGCATGACCACGTAAAAACAGGTATTCGATTGCAAATAAAAGAACTGTCAAAATATAGCATTGAAGCATATGATCCAACCTAAATTTCAAGAACAATAGCTGTATTTTTACTTCCTTGCGGTAATGACCTGCTTCATGCATTTGTATGGGCTTGTAACTAGGTCAATTATTACTCCTACAGCTTAAAATCTTAAAGATGAGCCTTAGAGCACCAGGGTATAAAGTAGGTCAGAGACCTTAGTATCAAATTCAAAGAAAGGCATTGAAGTGTTTTACTGTTGACTAACATCAGATTTAATAATTGATATTATTTCCAAGAGAAGTCTCTTATTATGGATTGAGTTTAAATGTAAGGGTTTATAACCGCATTAAAAAAATTCATAAACAACTAAGCATGAACAACAGAAACAGCAGTGTTTTAAAGAAGTAGTTGTGTCTCAACGCATCAAAGCATTTTAAAAGTATTTTTTATATTGCACCCACTAAATTTGTTTTATTCAAACACCCTCTTTCTTTTTGCATTATAAAGTCACTTTTAAATCATTATTTCATACTTGAAGTTCAAGGCTTTCTCAGCAAAATCAAGATATTGGTTTTTTTTGTCAGCCTCAGTGGTTTGTGAGTGGTCATTGTTGGCTTTATTGCTCTAAGATTACTGGAAATTTTGCCACTTCCTGAAGCTGAGAAACCACCAAGGGTCTTTTCCTCCTAGAGAAAGTACTTTTTATTGTTCATTGGCGTTATAATTGCACACACATTTGTTAATTTTTGGGTTAATGCCTTAAGAGTGTTTTGCAGAGCTTTCAGGAAGATCACACTGCATTTTTTCTCCTTGGTGATTGCTGATGGTCAATCAAAACATTTGATCATATCTTATCTTGTCTTATCTTATATACAGAAAGGATTCAAATTCATTTTCCCCCCCAGATAAAATAGGCTAAATTTAGATGCTTGCCGTAACATTTGTTGATATCTTTTCTGAAACATGAGTGGAATGGGTTTCTGTGTAAATAGTTTGTATGTAAAATCTTTTGGATTTGTGAACCATGCACCAAAATGTTTTCTTCTAGTGTTTCGTGAATGGGGTCTTTTTAACTATGTTCCCACATTTGTGCTCTAGAATACTGGGTCAAAAATGTGACCTGTCAGTGCAAAGGTCACAATTTAGCTTTATCAGATCCATACTTTTTCAATAGCAATTGTTTAAGATGGTAAAGAAAAATTGTATGGTGAAATTGATCGTATAGCAGTGTCTCCTCTGTCTCTCAGTTTTAGTTTTAGTTTTAGTCAGTGTTCTTCAAAGGTTTGTCCTCATCTACTTTTGGACTCTCCGATATCAGACTTGGATGCGGACAAACTGTTACAAAATGCCTGGCTTGATGTAAATGGATGAAACTGCCCCTTTGAAGCCTCTTAGGCTCAAACCTAAATCTGAAGTGTGGCATACTGCTGAGACTCGGCTACTAAGCCAGACTTGTAGAAAGGTTGAGTGAAAGTGAAAAAAATAACAAACATTTCTCTACAGCTGTTCAAAGACGGTTTATCGGTTTATCAGAGAGCCGCCAAATCAGCTAGGCTATTTAATTTAGCTATTTAACTTTGCACAATCAGTCTAGACTTAAGGTCCTGACTCAATCTAGACTCAATCCCCCGGTAGTCTCGCGTAGCTAGACCTTCAGACTGACAGCGGAAGGTCTGGAATTCATAGCCGCTTTCTATGGTCATGGCCCGCCCATAAGGCCACTTGACCAACATGTCAAACAACAAATTACAGTTCGTTTCGTTCAGCGCCACCTTTCGGGGCGTGGAAATGTCGCCAATAGAACGGCGTGCAACTAGTCAATCAGCATAGAAAATACAGATGAGACGCTCACGATAAACATCTGTTTAAAGCGTATCTCTCCACTTTTTAACACCCACAAGCAATTCTGGAGAATCGAACGCAAATACTGAATCGACCAGCTACGATATCAGCGTCTGTTGTTTCATGTTTGCCCACAAACGCGGCTGATATCCCTCTTCTCAGTTAGGTACTTCACTTGATCTTCCATAACAGATAGGAGGGGATGCACAACTAGTAAAATTAGAATGCATACTTATGAGAATCCAACGTTTAACTGATCTTAATGAATGCTTATTGTCACTCATGTAAACACGCAATCACACGTCTGTGCTTTGTTTCCTGGCAAACGAAAATAAACGCGACACTCGCATCCCCCGGAAATCCAATAAAATTCAACCAATCATTTGATGACTTTGACATTCCTGAAGGGTTTCCAGTTAAGTGTACCATATGCGACACTATTGCTAAATTGAAACCATCCTCTTCTCCATATGATGCTATCCATCCAAGTTTATTAATACAATTTATTGTTTCGGTTGGACCAGGCCTAGTATCCTTTTTTAATAAATGCCTTTCAACAGGTGTGGTTCCTGCTAATTTGAAAGTGGCTACTGTCACTCCTCTCCTAAAGAAGCCTTCTCTCGATTTGTCTGTTCTAGAAAGCTATCGCCCTATCTCTGTTCTACCATTTCCTTCTTAGGTTTTGGAAAAGATAGTGTTTTTCCAACTTCAATCTTTTCTTGCTTTAAGAAAAAGTGTTTGAGCACTTGCAATCTAGTTTTAAGACATCTTTTTAGCCACTGATATGGGGGATTCTGTGGTCCTTGTTCTTTTAGACTTATCAACTGCTTTCGACACTATCAACCATTCGACATTATTAAATAGACTAGAGTCTTGGGTGGGTCTTTCTGGAACAGAGTCATAAAATATTTTCATATTTTCATATACCAATATCACACGAAGAATGCCATTCTGACTGCAAAAGTCACAGATATAATATTGGTTTTATACAGCAGTTCAATAAACAAGTTATCAATAGAATTAGCTTTGTTCGTATTTTTGCACTATTCCACCACCACCAACAACAAGCACTGTTGTTCATCTCTGAGCAACATGACAGTGGAATATTTATGAAGGAATCAACCCTTTTAAATAATTTGGTTCAGTCGCAATGACTCATTCAACAACAGCGACTTTCCTGCCACCTACTGGTGGTTTTTAATTTTTAAATTTAAAGTATACATTTTTTAAATAAGTTCACATATTCAAAGTATTCAAATTATTAGGATTCAAATATCGAAATATTTAGGTATTTGTAACTGCAGGTCAAATGCATGTCTTGCATTAAACTTTGTGAGCTAAATACATCGGAATGCCACTTCATATGCAAAAAACAAATACATAAAATAATTAAATAAATAAAAAGCCCTTATAAAGGTAAAAAACTACTGTAAATGTTATAAGTTTTTGTCTGTACTGCACACCCCTGGGATAGATGTTTATTTTCTTGCTGTGATTGTTTGCACATAATTCACTGATCATCGTAAAAATGCTTTTAACTTGAATTACTATGAGGATTTCTCAATGATAACCACAAAGATACTGTTAAGCATGTTTATACCACATGTTTATATTGCATTTAAAGAGGAATTTTACCCACATAAATGTAATAAATGTTCTTTATAAGGTTTAAATCTGGACTCTGACCAAACCAAAACACGAGCCTGGTGCACTTTTTGTTATCTTAGGTTAGGAGCAACTTAACATCAAAATGAAAAATAACATCCGATGGTTCCTCTTTAGATAACAACTTCCCATTCTGCAATATTCTCTCCCACTCATTTGGCCTTTCACAGTGAAACAGCTCATCAGTACCAGCATCACTGTTCAGATCTTTAAAGAAACCCAGTGTTTTATCGTGATTAATCACTCCACATAAGTCAAACTTTCCATATTCTGCTGAATTTTATTCTGTCTTTGATGTTTTTCTGAAAGGGTTTATATAATGCTACATGCACTTTTCCAAGTTGTTTGAACTAAAATGTGTGTTGGCAGTGTGTGTATACGACCACCCTATAGTGCTAAATATCTACCCAGTGTTTTTTTTTTTTACCCCTTCCTCAAATCTAGGCGATCACAACACACGGACATATCCCTCCCACGATAGTTTGATTGACAGTAGTGTTTCAGCACAGACTGGACTGGTGTCTTACCTCATACCTGCCCTGAGTAAACTGTCACCAGTTCAAGATGTAGACAAGAATGACTTTTGGATTTTGTTGTTGGATGTAATAATGAACATAGCAGTTGTCATTTATTTCCAACGTCTTGTGTTCGGTTCTGAATGCCTCTCTCTATCTGCCATCTATGTTTGCACGCCAATCATTCGTGATACAGCTTCACCTACAGAAGAAACAAGGTTTTTAATGAATATTTGTAACTCTCTTTCCTAATAATGTGCTAAGTCTAATTAGCAAGTTTCACGATGAATGCAGCCAAAGTAAACGGTCTCTGAAAGAGCTGCTCAGCAGTATGGAATTATTTTTGTGCCAATAAAAATGAACGAAACTTTTTAAAACTGAATGTAACTTTCCAAGAAACTATCAAAAATAGGCCACTGCAAAAGAAGAAAAACACAATGAAAATGAAAAAATGAACTCGCACGAATTTAACATGCTCTTCAAATATGCTTCATTTTTTGTTAATGATTTTCAAAGAATTGTTTTCGCGAATCATGGATTCTGAATACGTTGCCACAGCTTTCACTTACGCTTCGAAAATGAGCTTTTGATAGACAGCTCCCAGGAGAGGCACGGATCGGCTTCATCTGTTCTGATGCGGCACAGAAATAATTCCATAGTAATAGTGAATGAGACTGTCATTGTAGACTACAATCTAGATTAATTTCAAAATTAAGATATAGAATTTAAAAGCTAGATTTAAAAAGAATTATCTATGCCCACCCCTTTGACATCATGTGTTCCTGTTCAGAGGTGTTTACACATCATCAGTGCCACCACAACATCAGTTCTCATCACTTTTATAGTGTTCTCAAAATGTCTTCATCTGCTTCGCTGTGTTTAAAACTGTGATCAAAATTATCTTACTAATGATCTGGGCTGCGTTCTCCACAACCACCTTAACGCTACGACGTTCTTAAGTTGTACCTTAAGACGCACCTTATCTTTAGTGTCTGTTTTTTTCCGAAACCACCTTAGTTAAGTATACCTTCTGTAAGTCATTAGTTCGTAAAGTTGGTTTGGAGCGCTCTAAGCTATACCTATCGCTGACCACCAATACGCAAAAAGCGTTTTTACATCGCAGTTTAACATAACAGTTTACATGAACATTTATTAAAATCTGATTTAGTATTAAATTTACATTTTTACTTTACTGTAAATTTTTACACATAAAATACTGAAGTTATAGCCTACACCCAGTGAATGGAAGTGTTTTCATTAATAAAGTTTCAATAATGGTTGTTAGCTTTTTTAATTACTATCCTAAAGAACATCAGCTGGCGAACTACTTGACAGAAAAGGCTTAAGAGTCTATATGAAGAAAGATGAGTTTACACAGGCAGCGCTTGCAAAATCGTGCCATTTTTTGGAGACTGTTATGCTGACACTCGCAGCGGCGGTTCTTGAATTACTCCCTGGACAAGACCCCCTCTTAGCCCCTTTTATAATTTCAAATGACATTTTTGAATAAAAATGAAAAAAATAATAAAAAAGTTGAAAATAATGCATTGGGAAGGGTTAGGGAGGACTTTGTTTTCCCAATAAAGGTGTAAACCATGCCATCAATTTAATGATGTGAATTAAAAAAAATAATAATAATAAAAAACAACAATAACACTTAAGTTGCATTTTGTTTTATAATGCACTTCAATAGAGGTCGACGTTATACGGCTGGTGGGTCGGCACACGGAGAACATTAACACACTTATGGCCGTGAGGGTGCGGGATTGCGCACTTGCTCAATAATAGACACATAAACGTATTTATTTCTGCATGTCCATATTTAAATGAGCCCCGATAAATGCTTCTTAATAAGAACATTGTTT
>JAUCMT010000105.1:1939304-1950294 GCA_032357475.1 Enteromius thamalakanensis
CGACGGGGAATGAAAAATGCTTCATTGTCGTGTGTTTGTTTGTGGCGTGTTTATGATGATGTCACGGCAGTAGAGGTGGCGCAACTATAACGACACGTAAATAATCCCGCCCACTCTAAAGTGGTACTTAACTGCAGTGAAAGAACTGAGCCGTGCCGTAACGAGCCATGCCGAGCAGAGTCGTACCACGCAGTGGAAAAGCGCCATTTGTAGACTGGTAGGGTTAGGGTTAAAATAAGTTTATATGTACTTGCAAAAATACTTATAGTCAGTAAAGCGTCTTTTGGGAGACCATCACAATAAAGACTTAGCAGATATTAATTAGAGAGTATACTAATATTGTAATGAGAGTTAGTTGACATGTAGGTGCAAAGATACTTATTGTCAACAGATCAAAAGGGACCATCAAAATAAAGTGTTACCGCGCTTTTAACAATACAGATTGCAACAAAGCACTGAACATTATCAAATAGGAAAATAGAGTGATAGTAATGTATAATGACGAGATTAAACTATTTATTTATTAAATGCATAGACAGTGTTTGTAATCAAAACAATGATAATCACTTGAAATGATGTGAGCCCAACTAAGCAAGCCAGAGGCGACAGTGGCAAGGAACCAAAACTCCATCTGTGAGAGAATGGAGAAAAAAAAAACTTGGGAGAAACCAGGCTTATTTAAGGCCAGTTATTCTCTGGCCGGACACCCAGTACTTAATTTTCAGTTAAATTTTAAGCGCATATCAGATTGTGCAAAGGTGCGTGTGTGTTTGTTTGCATTTGGTTCCGGTGAGCTTTCCACAGGGCTCATGGTACGTTAGGTGTTCTGGTCTCCGATGAAGATCATCTCTTATGACGCTTTTCCACTGCATAGTACGGTACGGTACGGTTCAGTACAGCTCACTTTTGGAGGGTTTTCCACTGGGAACAGTACCTTGTCCTTTTTTTAGTACCACCTCAGTCGAGGTTCCAAGCGAGCCATACCGTTACCAAGACGTGACGTGTAAACTCTGCTGGTCGCCGATTAGCCGGAGAAAATCGTCATTACTGCGTCACTGAACTTGCAACACAAGACCCGCTAGATTTAAATCAGCACAGCCAGCGAAGGATCGGACGCAACTGTTTTGTTTGAAGAAATGCACCTTTTTGTATTAACCAAAAATGACTGTTTCGTGGTCTATTGAGGAAGTACAGACGTTCCTCTCGTTGATAGCCAAGGAGCAGATCCAGCAAGACTGAGCCGTACCGTGCCGTAACGAGCCGTGCCGAGCCGAGTCATACCACGCAGTGGAAAAGCTCCATAATTGTTTCAAACAATTCAAAACAAATTAAACTGAAAATTAAAGAAGGAAATGTTTAAATCTAAAAGGCAATTTCAGTGCTTACCTCCATTAATGAGTGTAAATATGTATATCGAAATGAGAAAGGAGTTTTAAAATCTTTGTTTACTTTATAATTTCTCTCTTTCCAGCAAAATGAGGACGCAAAGTCAAGAGCATCTACATGGGGCACACATATTTACGGCAGTTTTTTTGTTTTGTTTTTTATATATAAATCCAGATATATGCATGGCAAACAGCAATCACATTCTATAACCATTTTGTGCATATGTTACATTTATACATGAGGCCCCAGCATTGATCATTAATATGAGGCTTGGCAAAAAGTAAAAAGCAGAATTCCAATGAAAAGGACTGATACATTAAAAACAGATATTCAGCGGTCTATGCTTTAATTATTACCTGGTCACAACAGCAGCGTATGTCACACACACCTGGAGAAACATCACATGGGCAGCGGCCGAGAGGCTCAAACGCTTGGTTGGGAATGACAGTTTTATTTTCTGCAAATAAAAAAAACACAAAATTATATATCGTATATTAGAATTAAGGTGCATTGATTACTGTATGTTATACATTATGGTACCAAAGTGAATTACATTGCATAACCATACATTCCCTGGAAACTGAACCCATGACCTTGCTTTTACTTAAGCAATGTTCTACTGCTCCTAATGTTCCTCATTCGCAAGTTCACTTCTGCTAAATGAATGTAAACATGTATGAGTGACAGGAATACTCAAGAATACTTATGAAAAGTTCCAGGGTACTCCAAGAACTGTAAAAAAAAAATATATATATATGTATATATATATACGTGTGTGCGTGCCAAAAAATTTGAATATTGAAGGAAAGTCTGTTTATTTCAATAATTTGTTTAGAAAAAGCGAAACTTGTATGTTATATTAGTTCACTTCACACAAAGTGAAATATTTTTAGGCATTTAATTGTTTCAATTTTAATGATTATGTATTAAAGATAAAAATTAAAAAATCCAGTATTTCACAAAATTAGAATATCATGACACAGTTAAAACATTGTAGGCTCCCTGTGTCCCAATCTTTTCAGCTAATTAATGCAAAACACCTGCAAAGGTTTCCTCAGCCTTGAAATGGTCTCAGTGTGGCTTAGCCGGCTTAAGACTGCAGACTTGACGGTTGTGTAGAAGACCATCTTTGACACCCTCTGTATTGACACATCTATGGGGTGTTTCAAGAGGAAGGTGAGGGAACAGAGACCCCGAAATGCAGACGAGCTGAAGGCCAATTTCAAAGCAACTTGGGCTATAACACCTCAACTGTGTCAAAGGCTGATCGCCTCCACGCTGTAATTAGTGCAAAAAGAGGCCCAACAAAGTACATAATACAGTACATTAACACACTTTCCAGAAGGCCAACATTTGTTTAAGATCCTTTTTTTATTGGACACATTAAATATTCTAATTTTGTGAAATACTGGATTAGTTTTTTTGTCTTTAATCCATAATCCATAACCAAAACTGAAACAAACAGAGGCTTGAAATATTTAACTTTGTGTGTAGTGAACTAATATAACATACAAGTTTTGCTTTTTGAAATTCATTTTTTAAATAAATGGACTTTCCCTCGATATTCAAATTTTTTGGCACATACCTGTATAGAATTTTATTTCTTTTTATTTGAATGGTATTACTACAGTAATAAAAACCCTAGGATGTACTGCAGCACTTCATGATCAGTCACGTGAAAAACAGACACTAACCAGACAGGGGCTTGTTGGGGACGATCTGGGCATAAATCCTGCTCTGTATAATGAGTGAGGCTTTGGGAGTTTCATCTGCACATGCAGACACAAGGAGAGTCTCCTGGAGACACAACTGCTCCAGACAGCAGTCCGGGACAGATGTCTTATTCCCACACAGCTGCAGACTGCGGTTGAGACTCAGTCGCACCAGGATGGCATTCTGATATATAGACAATGAATAGAGAGAAGATAATGGTATTCAGTAGTGCAACACAGGTCTCTTTTTTTTCAGAAAAGATGTACTATAATATATTTTTATAGTCCTTTTGAACTATTCTATTCATCAAAGAATCTTGAAATAAATTAAGTCCAACTGTAAAAATTTTATAGCAGAAATACTAACCAACTCAATGTTTCTTAAACAACAAATCGGCATATTAGAATGATTTCTGAGGAAACACGTGACACTAAAGATTTTGGTTTAGGTGTGGAGTTTTCAAGCTCAGCCTAAGGCTTAACAAAACAATAACGTATGTCATTAAATGTAATGAGGAAAGCACTAATTTATACATTTAAGGAAACCAAGTAGTAAGAATATAAAGTAAAGCCGGTCCTTCTGGTCAGGATTCAGCTCCAGGTGATTGTCTAAGTAATCACGTTTCAAAAACCCCACCGCAAGTTTGCAAGCGGTATGTCTGTCAAACTTGAATGTCAGGGAGATTTCCATCACGTTTACTGAAGAAGACAACCGGATAAATTATGATGACATCTAGATTTCATCAGATCCAAATCATGCTACGAAAACAAATATTATCATTTGCCAGCAACAACTAAATCAAAAAAATTCTGAAAGGATCGTGTGACACTGAAGACTGGAGTAATGATGCTTTGCATCACAGAAATAAATTACATTTTAAAATATATTCACACAGAAAACAGTTATTTTAAATTGAAATAAAATTTCACAATATTACTGTTTTTTTCTGGATTATTAATCTAATAAATGCAACCTTGATGAGCAGAAGAAACATCTTTAAAAACCATTAAATATCTTGCTGTTCTAAAACTTTTGAACGCTAGTGTAGGTCAAGTAAGTAAAGCCTTGGTGTGCATAAGAGACAACTTTTTCAAAACCATAAAACAGCAGTTCTGCAGTCAAGTGTGCTTTTCAGGTTTGTACTATTGAGTCACGTCACTGTCTAATCACAGTTTATGGGTGATTATAGCATGATCATTTTATGCTATTGGGTTTTTAAAGTGCTGTTTGCTTTCACGTTGTGCTAGTGATGCTTCTGTAGTCCATGGGTCTTTCATTACGTTCCTTTTTCTCGCCATCTTGTTGTATCTCTAAACTCCGTTACCAGTATCCGTTGAACCTAAGGTCAAAGCACAGCAGTATCTAACACACAGAGACTCATCATGGTGTCAAATTATGTCATTCAGGACTGATAATGCTGTCAGCGTTTGCTGTGGTTCTCAATCCTGTCAATCATGTGAATACAGTTTTTCGTGTGTTGTTTTTCATGTGCAGCACATGGAATTTCGGAAACACATGAAAGTTGACACCATCCTTACGGAGTGGCAGGTGCCAGAGGTATGACACACTTGTTTTAGGATTAAAGAACACACTCATATCTAATATATCTGTTTAGTTTTTTTAATATGGTTTACTTTTTTCTATACTGGTGCGGCTGAATTTTCAGCATCATTACCGCAGTTTTCAGTGTCACATGATTATTCTAACATGTTAATTTGCAGCTCAGAAAACTGGTGTTATTATTAACAATAATGTAAATATTATATATTTTTGTTCTTTTTTTTATTAATGTTTTTGTATATTACTCCATAGAACAGGCATGTTTTTGACCTTAAGAATAGAACAGGTGGTTTTTGCTACTGTACCTTTAATTCATTCAAAAAATGAAACCTCTCAAACCTGTTCCTAACCTGTATGAGGTTCTTTCTTGTATTGAACACAAAAGAATATTGGAAAACAAATGGTTGCTGGTAGCCATTGACTTCCATAGTATAAAAAACACTAGAATTAAACAATTAGGTTTGGTTACCAATATTGAAACTTGTATGGGTTTGAGAGTGAGTAATTGATGACAGAAGGTACATTTTTGGGTGAACTTTCACTTTAAGACTTGTGCACATGACCTCAATTATGATGAAGTAATAATTTCTTTGTAGGTTAGTAGGTTTCAGTAAATACTGCAAAGAATGAGAAGTATACAAATTCTCCTGTTGTGTCTCATTTAAGAGTTTAATTCTGTAATTCCCTCTTGATGTTTACTTTTGTGCTCAGGTAATAGACAAGTTTCTGTCTGGTGGCATGTGTGGCCATGACCGTGAAGGGAGCCCAGTCTGGTATGATGTCGTTGGACCTTTGGACCCTAAGGGTCTGATGCATTCAGCGTCCAAGCAGGATTTAATCAAGTCTAAAGTCAGAGACTGTGAGATTCTGCAGAAAGAGTGCGACATACAGAGTGAACGGGTAGGTGTGCAGCCATGAAAAATAGTGAGAAGTATAGAGGAAAAACTTTGCGAGTGCAAAATTTTTTCCCCTCCTGTTTAAAGGGGCCATACATGTTGCTAAAAAGAACATTATTTTTGTGTAATGCAATGTTTTTATGCGTTAAACATTATTTTCCACAAACTGTGCATTGTTGTTTCTCCTCTAAGCCCCGCCTTCCTGAAACGGGTTGATTTTTACAAAGCTCATTGTATAAAAAAAATCAAAGTGTGCTCTGATTGGCCAGCTATCCACTGCATTGTGATTGGCCGAATACCTCAGGTGTGCTATGACACAAATACAATAAACCACTTCAGTCTTTGCATCTTTAGGGGTCTTATCCATGCAACAGCTTGGAACACTCCAAAGAGAACTTGAAATCTATGACCCCTACTCCTTAATTTTTCTTGTAGCATTATCATCTCCCTTTAGGGCATTGGTCTCAGCTTTGAACAGTTTAGCTCCAAATCACACCTTCTTGGATGTTTCTACTAATCCTAAAGACCTTTATTAGCTGGATCAAGTGTGTTCGATTATGGTCGGAGCAAAACTGCAGAGCTGTGGCCTTTCAGGAATTGGGTTTGAGACCAATGCTTTAGGGGCTCTGTACAATTGCATATATATGTGTATATATATATATATATATAACAAATCATATCACGCCTTTAATAGTTTATGTCGGTCTGTTTTCACTTCCTTTGCTCCAGTTGGGTAGGAACGTTGAGTCCATTGTTATGGTCTATGACTGTGAAGGTTTGGGAATGAAGCACTTATATAAGCCTGCTATAGACACTTATGGAGAGGTGTGTTTTTTTATTTATTTGTTTTTTATTTATTAATATATTGTTTGGTATTTTAAGTTGCCATAGACTTTTTCATAGAATTGATTTTTATGTCTTTAATGTTCTTCCATAGATTCTCACTATGTTTGAAGATAACTATCCAGAGGGACTCAAGAAGTTATTTGTCATTAAAGGTCAGTAGTATTTTTTAACTTAGTTATTATTTTGAAATATTTGCTCACTTACGAGTTATTTAATAAGCAATAAATATCTTGCAGGTCACTGTGATATATCGCTTTTGAAATGTAACTCTCAGACTGTTTCTGTTGCAGCACCCAAACTGTTTCCTGTGGCTTACAATCTGGTGAAACATTTTTTGAGTGAGGACACTCGCCGGAAGGTCGTCGTCCTGGGATGTAAGCGAACACACATCTTACTGCACTAATGTCTTTTCAGGGATCCTATATAGTATGGAAAGTAAGGAATTTGATTTGAGTTATTTTTATGTCGGGATAAGTATGGGAAAAAAAGAAAACTAAATACTGGAAATATCTGTGTTTATGGACCGTTGCCCCCATTCATTTAGTTACCTAGAAAAACATTATGGGTTTTTGATTGTGTGTTGTTTTTAAAATTGATGTTAGGAGGAACTGACCAAACCAGCAAGATTATTGTCCATTGCCAGACAAACTGGCATTGTCAGTGACTATTAACCCTTTAGCTCGTTTGCTTGCCAAGCTTGAATTACTTGCCGCTTGTTTCCCATTTTCTGTAAAAGCTGAGCATTAATACTCTCAACAGAAGCTTCTGTTTCTGTTGTCTTAGCAAACTGGCAGGAGGTTTTACAGAAATACATTGACCCTGAAGAGCTCCCAGCATTCTATGGAGGCAAACTGACGGACCCTGATGGTGACCCCAGATGTAGAACCAGGGTGAGTAAAAAACAAAGGGCACACATCACACTGACTTTCTAACGAACTCATGTTTAGGTGTAACTACTTTTTTTTTCTTTGAGTTGAATTTAATGGCACCTAAGATTAAGGAAGCTGAATAAACCATGTGAGAATTAGTCAGCAGTTCCCGTTTCATGAACCTTGAGGTCTTACCCATGTGCAAAACCAATTTTCTATCCAATACTTCATTCTGAAGCATTAAAGTAAGGCAGGATTCTTGATTTTAGAAATGTAAAGAATTGAAGAATTGTACTGTTCATATGTTTGCTGAACTATACTCAGGTCAGCTATGTAAAATATTAAGAGGTTTCAGAGAATGTATTTGAAATGATAGGGGTCATGTATTGAGAAACCAAACTTCTCTTGATCTTTTTATATATTGTCATTGTACTTTGAAAACATCCTGTTAGTTTCAGAACTCAAATCTTTCTCGTTAGTTTAAAAACAGCTTATACTGAAGCTAGTCTACCGAAACAGCAACTTGTGTAATGTACCACCCGATGATGTAATAGTGTGGATAAGCACCGCCTCCGCAGAAGATCAATGCCTGCTTTTACATGTTAAGCCCCGCCCATAGATTTGCGTATGTAGTGTGAATAACGAGAAAGGCAAACACAGTTCTGCACAGAAACCACGCAATAAAAATGCTTTGAAGATAACAAGATGCTTTGCAGTGCCGAGTTGTGGAAAAGCATTTTCATTGCAAGTACCAGTCAGTGTCCGTAAGAACTTGGCTCTAGCTTCACATTTTACAGCAGATTCATTTAAAACAAGACACAATTTGACGTGGAGTTTTCAGAAAGATTGAAACTGAAAGACGGTGCTGTGCTAACTGTACTGGATCCGTGATAACATTACAAGTGGCCCTCAGAAAACAGTACAAAATAAAAGATAAAAGCAGTTCATGACCCCTTTAAGATCATTTTTTAAACAGTTATGTCAATGGGTCTTTTTATCTCACAGTTCAGCCTTTTTTCTCGCAAGTCTGCGTCTTGCAATGCAGTTTTTTTTGGTTCTCCCATGGAAAACAAAATAAAACAAGCAGTTCACTTTTTTCATCCCACAATGTCTTTCTTCCAAACGTGAGATATCATGCTATTTTGACTTTATATCTTGCAGTTCTCAGAAGTTCAATCAAAAAAAAAGTCTGAATGTAAAGATTTATTACTTTTATTTTGAAATCTTTTATTTTTGCAAGCAAAAACAGTCAAAATGTCAAAAAGTCAGTTACTTTTTTTATCCCATTGCAGAAATGATCTTCCATAGTTAAAAATGTAATTATTTATATAAAACAAACAAACAAAAAAGTACAGTGTTTATACAGGGTCCAATCACCAACATTTAAAGGAACCGTATGTAAGAAATGGCCAAAACTGGTACTGCAATCACTTTCAAAACACTGTTGAGCGGTGTCTGCCCTCCCCCTCCCCGTTGACTAGAGGTTGCCAGATAAGCTGCTTTTATCCATCTCCATCGTTTAAACGCTTCTCCAATGCAAACCCTTGTCTTATTACACACTAAAATTTTAGACATTTTTGTAGTAGCTGCTGCAGCCGCGTCACTTAATGCAGAGCAGGCATCCTGGATGCGGAAACACTACTGACTTTGTGATTGTGAGATAGATGGAGGGTGGCGCTTCAGGCCAAAACAAAACATGACAACATAAACATCAGTTGAGCGCTGCAACTGCGCTTTTTAAATGAGAATATCCAGGCTGTACTACTGCTGTCAGTGATATGAGTACTTGAAATTAATGCCACCAACCATCAAAATGTGACACAAAATTAGCTGGACTGGGTTTTTTTGTAATTGCAAATAAATCATGGTCTAACTAACAGTATAGTAAAAGGATAGTCAGAGATGTTGGCAAACCAAATCATGAAGATACAGTTGCTGTAGTAAACAATATTTACCATCAGCAGTTAAGCCGTTTTTTCTTGTAATCGCAACTCTGGATCTTTATTTGGGGATAGAGACTTGTTAAACCACTGAAATATAAATATGGGAAACAATATTACAGTTTTTTACAACAACGTACATCAAAGTTTCACTGGCTTATAGATGATCTATAATACATCTATGATACATGATGAATACAGTTTCATAGGCAAAGGTTGGATTATTTGTATGCTGTTAGTTGAGTGTTCATGTTGTGTCATAGAACATTTTTTCTGCTTATCCTTCTGCTGTTGAACCTAGTCGGCCTGTTGCCTCTGACTTCCTGCTTATAGATGTATTTTACTGTCCTAAATCAGGTAGAATAGCTGTCAAATGGCTGTTTATCTATATCAGTTTATGCTTGCTCAACATTTTAAGCTTCGTTATGATATGCTTGATGCCATGTGGTGTAATCTGGACAAGAGCCTGTTGGATTGCTCCACTGGTTATTGCATAGGCTGATTACTCAGTTGATCAGATGGCAAGGTTGCAGCTTTGGAACACATGACATGACTAATCTTCCCCTCCAATCTGTCTAAGCATTGTGGATATGACTCTGTTTGTGATAAATCCTAAATGTGAAGAGCAAAGGGCTGTTATGACACTGGCACTAGAAAAGCACTCTGTCAAACTGACAGTACATATTTAACCCTCTGGTACTCTTTACTTAGGGGTCACACTTGTGCTCCTTGGTCCACACTAGTCTAGCTATTATATTATATTATATTATATTATATTATATTATATTATAGTATATTATATTATATTATATTATATTATATTATAACCACTCTAGTCCAGTCAACCCATAGCTAGCTATTATATTATATTATAACCACTCTAGTCCAGTCAAACCATTGCTAGCTATTATATTATATTATATTATATTATATTATATTATATTATATTATATTATATTATAACCACTCTAGTTCAGTCAAACCATTGCTAGCTATTATATTATATTATATTATATTATTATACCTCTACTTATAAAATTGCTTGAGGTTGAGTAAATGTTAATTTTTTTAAACTGTTGCTTAAAACCATGCTATATTTTTGTTTGTACTGTATAGTTCTGATAAACTAAACACTTTATTTATAACATTAAAATTATTCGATCTGAGATGACCAGACAACCAGAGAGTTCAATTTCAATTTCCCAAAATAATTCTGTGCTAGTGTACATGTAGGATTTAAAGCATGGATCACATTAATAATTCTAAACGGAGGCGTTTTGTGTCTGTATGTAGATACACAGGTAAAGCTGCTGCCCCCTTCAGGAGTGGAAGTGCTAAAAAGACCTCAGAAGACTTTGTGAACATTCAAAGTGGATGGATATTTAGTTATTTAGTTACAAATATTTATAAAACTGAAATCCCTGGAGTCTTTGTTGGACTGTGATATCTCTCAAGTGGAATAAATGTTTGTTTTCTGTGTTTAAGGCTAGAGAGCTGAAGATAGAAGTTGTTTATTTTGTCTTTAAGACAGTGCTTGTTTTCCCTCGGGTGTGACATATGGACGGCAATTTCCTTGCCTATTAAAACTGTAATTAACCTTAAAGAAAACCAGAGCACTTCCTTCATGGGAAAATCGCTAAAGGGAAATGGATGCAAGTCCACCAGAAAGATCTGTTTGTAATAATAAGCACAGATGGAGTCATTACTAGGGTTGGGTATCGTTTAGGGTTTTTTCGATACCGGTGCCAAATCGATACTTTTAAAACGGTTCCGGTGCCTA